>JARFJB010000450.1:147500-206023 GCA_036346205.1 Vesta saturnalis | reverse complement strand
AACCACAAAACACAAACACCCAAACACAAACCGACCACCGACACAAACACAAACAAACACAAACACAAACACAAACCACACAAACACAAACACAAACACAAACACAAACACAACACAAAAAAACACAAACAAACAAACACAACACAAACACAAACAAAAACACAAACACAAACACAAAACACAAACAAACAAAAACCCCTACCGGGCCCCAAAACCAAACACAAAACACAAACCCAAAACCCGGGCCCCAAACCCACCGACACAAACACAAACACACAACACACACAACACGGCACAAACAAACACACAAACACAAACAAAACAAAACTGGGCCCACACCCCCCACCCAAACACAAAACCTCCACAACACACACCCAAACCCACCCCAAAAACAACAAACACACCAACCTGGCCCCCACCCCTGGGCCACCCCCCTGGGCCAACACCACCTGGGCCCCTCCTGGGCCACCTGGGCCTTGGGCCCAACCCCTGGGCCTGGCCTGGGCCTGGGCCCCCTGACCTGGGCCACCCCAAAACGGCCTCCTGACCCCACACCCTGGGCCTACACACCCCTCCCACAAACCCCCCACACCACAAACCAAACCTGGGCCCACCACACAAACACAAACCAAACACAAACACAAACAAAAAACAAAACACAAACACAACAAAACACAAACACGAACAACACAAAAAACAAAAAACACAAACAACGACACAAACACAAACACAACACAACACAAAAACGCAAACGCAAACACAACACAAACCAACCAAACAAACACAACACAAACCAACCCAAACACAAATAAAACACAAACACAAACACAAACACACACACACACACACACACACACACACACACACACAACACACACACACACAACACAACACAACCAACACAACCAAAAACACGAACACAAAGAACACGAACACGAACACGAACCGCACAAACAAACACAACACAAACAAACAACACACACGAACACAACACAAACACGAACACAACATAAACACAACACAAATACAAACACAAACACAAACACAAACACAACACAATCACAAACATTATAAGGAAATAGACACCTAGACAGTAACAAACAAATTTTCAAACACCCTTCCATAAATATGTCAAATACAGTTTAACAATCACAATTTAATTTTACCTTATTTCCAAACACAAATTCTACCTTAAACTTTCTTGCCGAAAGATGACATGGAACATAATTAATTTATATAATTAAGGTTTTATATTGTTAATCCTATATCTTTAAAAATATAAGTTGTGTGGAAATATTTGATAAAAACAAAAACAGCTCTAATAAACTCTCCTGTCCACCGCTGAATTTCCTCCAAAAGTTTAACCAGTTCAGGAGTAATGAAAACTAGCTTAAATAGAAAATTTTGGGTACGTGTTTTCGTTCTGGAGTTATCGTGTATATCAACATACATCCACACACGCGCGCCCGCCGCAAATGCCAATGAACTGTATTTACAACGAAGGCATCACCCAATTGTTTACAGGCGATCGAGTGTAGCAAAAGAGATAGTGTTGCAAAATCTATCTCACTTTGGCTGTTTTGGTTATGTGTGAAGGGTTCAATACTTTCGACTTGTACTGGTGTATAAACTGTAAAAATAAAACTTTTAATAAAAATGGAAATGGACATTAGTATTAAACAATTTCTGTCTACCTTTCTGACATTCAATTCAGAAACATTTTATTGCTACATTCACCTACTGACACATTTGATTTTAACATATAAAATATCTTGAAGTCACTAGGCTTTAACAAGTTATGTTGTTATGTTACATTACGTACGTTACGTTACGTCCGTCACCGTCACATCACGTTACGTTACGTCACGTCACCTCACGTCACGCCACGTCACGTCCGTCACGTTACGTCACGCTACGTCACGTCACGTCACACGTCACGTCAGTCCGTTACGTTACGTTACGTTACGTTATGTTATCTTATGTTATGTTATGTTATGCTATGTTATGTTATGTTATGTTATGTTATGTTATGTTATATTATGTTATGTTGTTATTAAATCCTCAAGATTGGTTGATTCTTCTAGTTTACTTCGCTCGAACAACTATACATTAAAGAACTTATAAAGGAAACCAGCAACCTAGAAAAAATCCAGAACATATGGTGTCAAGAATAGTATATTGTGAAATAAAAGACCGAGCGAAACGCCCTGATTCCGGGCATTAGATTTTTATGTAGTTAGGTTTTCAATATAAAAAAATCAACTAACGACAAGTAATAATGGAGTCGAAAAATTAAGAAATTGCAGTGAGTACTTCAAAATAACTACCTTCAGCTCTGTTATTTTCACTACGTTTGTAAAACCTTTTAACTACCGTTAAAAACTCTTTATCATGCAGTAATATCGACAAAGATCAGAAATAATTATATAAAATACAAGAATACTATTTTAACGTTTATATTAGAATTCTTATATTGGCAACATGTAGGTAAATTGATTAAAAATTGAAATATATAAACAATGGTGAAACAAACAGAACAGGTTTAAACAATTCCAACATCCTCCCACCTTGAGGAATAAACGTGACGAAACATTTTATTTCCTCCGTTCAGAATCAGCTTATCATACTAGGACTTTTAATTTTGTACTATCTAGAATACCACACTTAAGTTCTAAAGTATCTTTGTATAAGGCTAATCAGTTGTCCTGAAGAAGCTTTCAGCCACGCAACTCTGCTCCTACAGTTTCTTCCGGGTAACAGCTCAATCTAGTGCGCTTTTGGCCTAAAATTTCTTTTTGCTCATTGCTACCAGTTAACACGATATCTCGACTACTTCGCATTAAAAATAACAGTGACTAACCCAAGTGCTCATTCCTGAACCTCTTTCTTAAACCTGTCTTAAGTTTTTGTCTATACCTCCAATGCCTTCTAATACTCTCAGCTTCACAACTATGACTATGTTTTAAACTCGTTAGATGTTTTTTTCTAGGCATTGCTCCAGAATATTATGCCTATTTTGCAGCACAAACGTATAAACATACTTCGGGGACATTTTCCACCTAATCCTTGAGATATTTTTCCCATATTTCATCTTTTGGGCTTATCAATTTCCCCTTTGCATATAATTCTTTATCTTTTATCGCTTCTACCAACAAGTCAACACTAACTATTGGCATATTGACTGCTCTGCCCTGAAATTGTAACAGTACGATAAATATAAAAGATATTTATTGAAGAGAGATTCGATGGTACAACAATATAAAAAGTAAGGTGAAAAACGGTTTTCAATTGTGCATTTGATAGAGGCAATGGAATAATTCTAATCCTTACGTTAATAAGGAATCACATGAATTTCAACTTCCAGGTCAAGTTAGTGGTGGACAATTGTCTTTATTTTATAGTGGTCCGGATTTTGCTACTAGTATAAATTTAAAATTAGATCAACACGTTTAATTCATTTTAATTTTACACCAGCTCAAAAGAACTGCTCAAATTAGGGTCGAATTCCGCCACACAACTATCATTAATGAAAGGGAATTCAATTACCATCAAAACAATTATAATTTAGACATATATATATATATATATATATATATATATATATATATATATATATATATATATATATATATATATATATATATATATATATATATATATATATATATATATATATATATACATGTTTAAAAAGATGCGGCAATATTAAAGGAGGTGATTGCCCAGGTCATTTTATACAATAAAGTTCCTGTAAACATAGGTCCGCAAACGCTTCGTTACCGATCTACAGCGTGTCTCCGAAGTTGTAACCACAACTTGCTCCAATTGAAATTTTGGACTTTGTGCTACAATGTGATTCTAGTGTGCTATAATGTGCCGTAAGAAATAAAATTGTGCTGCGCCCAGTTTCCCGCAATTTGAATTTTCCAATACTTTCTCGTCACAATCCGGACATTTTCCCCTAATACGCAATATGCTTTAGCCGAGTACTATGAGCAATTCTGCCACAACTGAAAGACCAGGCGCAGGATAGTTGCTTATGACTCAAATCGCTTCGAATATAATTGATGTCCAACGACCTCTTTTAAGAACCGTATATTCTCTCTCTGAACCCCTTTTGTGGGTGTACATGATTGTTTCAGGGTGAATAAGTTTCCACTTCTCTTTTGTAATATTTATATTGAACGTCAAATTTTCACATATTGCATTATTCCGTGCTTCACAAACAGAGTCAGATGTTTTAAACTCGTTAGATGGTTTTTTTTTCTAGATATTGCTCCAGAATATTATGCATATTTTGCAGCACAAACGTATAAACATACTTGGGGACATTTTCCACCTAATTCTTGAGATATTTTTCCCATATTTCATCTTTTGGGCTTATCAATTTCCCCTTTGCATATAATTCTTTATCTTTTATCGCTTCTACCAACAAGTCAACACTAACTATTGGCATATTGACTGCTGCCCTGAAATTGTAACAGTACGATAAATATAAAAGATATTTATTGAAGAGAGATTCGATGGTACAACAATATAAAAAGTAAGTTGAAAAACGGTTTTCAATTGTGCATTTGATAGAGGCAATGGAATAATTCTAATCCATACGTTAATTAGGAATCACATGAATTTCAACTTCCAGGTCAAGTTAGTGGTGGACAATTGTCTTTATTTTATAGTGGTCCGGATTTTGCTACTCGTATAAATTTAAAATTAGATCAAGACGTTTAATTCATTTTAATTTTACACCAGCTCAAAAGAACTGCTCAAATTAGGGTCGAATTCTGCCACACAACTATCATTAATGAAAGGGAATTCAATTACCATCAAAACAATTATAATTTAGACACACACACACACACATATATATATATATATATATATATATATATATATATATATATATATATATATATATATATATATATCTTCTTTCGCAGCTTATTCCATCCATCGTCGGATGTAAGCCTCCCTTAGATTCTTCCATTCTTCTCTGTTCGTTGTTTTCCTCATCCAATCGTACCCTACCATTTTCTTTATGTCGTCCGTCCACCTGGTCTGTGGCCTTCCTCTACTCCTCTTATTTTCTCAGGGCCTCCATTCTATGATTCTTCGTGTCCATCTGTTGTTTTCCATCCTGCCTATATGTCCTGCCCAATTCCATCTTAAGGTACATAGCCTTTCTATGACATCTGTGACTTTAGATCTTCTTCTTATTTCGATGTTCGGAATACGGTCCTGTAGTTTGACATTCAGCATCCTTCTTTCCATTGATCTTTGAGTGACTTGAAGTTTGTGAGTAATACTTTTATTAAGGGCCCATGTTTCTGTACCATATGTTAGAACTGGTAACACATATTGGTCGAAGGTCTCTGCTTTTAGAGTATTTGGTATATCCGAGAGAAATATGTCTTGTAATTTTCGAATGCTGACCAGGCCAATGATACTCTTCTATTCAGATCTGCTGTCAAGTTATTTTTTGAAAGCTGGAATTTTTGGCCTAAATATACAAATGTGTCTACTTTTTCTATCGTGTTGTCTTCTAGAATAATTTCTTGTTGGTCTTCTGTTTCATTTGTTAGGTATTTTGTTTTATGCATGTTTATTTTCATTCCTATTTGTTTTGATGTTTCATTTAATTCTTCCAACATTTCTTGCAGTTCTGTTCTATCTTTTGCTATCAATGTTATGTCATCGGCGAATCGCAAATGATTGAGCTTCTCGCCGTCTATTGTTATGCCTTTGTCTTCCCAATCTAGCATCCTGAACATATCCTCTAACGCTAATGTAAATAGTTTAGGGGATATTGAGTCACCCTGTCTTACACCACGATGTGTCTTAAATTTATTAGTTTGTGTATCTGTTGTTATCTGTATCGTTGCGTTTTTATATATGTATTTAATAAGAGCCGTGTATCTTTCGTCTATTCTGAAATTGCTTAAAGCATTTAGAATTGCCCATACCTCTATTGAATCAAAGGCCTTCTCATAATCTATCATTGCGACCCACAATGTTATATTATATTCGTTGGCTTTTTCAGTTAATATTCGCATTGTCTGTAGATGATCTATCGTGCTGTAGCCTCGCCTAAATCCTGCCTGCTCACGTGGCTGGTACTTGTCCAGTTTGTTTGTTAGTCTTTGTGTTATTATTCTTGTGACCAGTTTATACAGTACCGACAGAAGACTAATTGGTCTGTAATTTTCTAGTTTATATTTGTTTCCCTTTTAAATATTAAGACTACTACGGCATTTAACCAGGCATTTGGTATTCGGACTCCATTAAGCATTTATTGTAGATTCGTTTTAGTTGTTTTAAAACAGGTTCACCTCCATATTTAATCATCTCTATTTCTATTCTATCTTCTCCTGGTGCTCGGTTATTGGACATCTTTTTAATGCGTTGCTTATCTCACCCTCTGTTATTTCTGGCATTTCCTCGGATCCTATATTTGTAACTTTCTTTCTGTCTTCTTCTTTTTTCCTGGTGGTGGTGCTTTTTCCTTTCATACAAATTTCGATAGAATGTTTCTATAGTGTCTGTTATTTCTTTCCTTTCTGTTATTTCTTTGTTTTTGTTGTTTATTAGTTTGGTTATTTGGTGTTTTCCTCACTTAAATTTGATCGTAGATCTTTTAAACTTTTCATTTCTGTTATGGTTTCTTTTATTTTCATGTTTTTGTATTTCCTTAGATCTCCTCTTACTGTTTTCCTGATCTTTTATTTATTTCAGTTAGCTGTATTCTATTGGTTGTTCTGTTTTTAATAATTGTTTTCGTTCTTCAATTAGGTTTAGTGCTTCGTCACTTAGCTTTTGTTCTTTTTCCTTTTTTATGTCGTTTTGTATTTTTCCCGCTGCCTGTAGTAAGCCCTTTATTACTTCTTTGTTTAGAGTTTCCAAATCTAATTCTGTTTGTTGATATATATGTTGTATAGATTCTTTTATACAGTCTTTGTATTTAATTCTTTGTTTGATTATTTGTTGGGAGTCTATTTTTCTTTCTGTTTTAATATTAACTTCCTTCTTTCCTTTTGTATATTGATACGCACTTTTGCTCTTATCATCCGATGGTCGCTTCCTACGTTTATTGTATTCAGTACCGTTGTATCGGTTATTATGTTCTTGTTATTGCATATAAAGTAGTCAATTTCATTTTTACGTTCCCATTTGGGCTTCGCCAGGTCCATCTCCTTTGTATCGGCTTTTTAAAGTACGTATTCATCAAGTACAGGTTATTTTCTTGAATATAGTTAGTCAACATTTCTCCCTAGGATTTCTCCTTCCTAAGCCAAATGGTCCTATTCCTTGTTCATTTGTGTTTTCTTGCACTACCACTTTTGCATTAAGATCACCCATTATAATTGTATATTTAGTTTTGTTCGTTTTTATTGCTTCAGTGATGTCTTCATAAAATTGTTCAACTTCTTCATCTTCGTGGTCTGTTGTTGGGGCATACACCTGGATGATCTTGCATTTGTATCTCTTATTTATATCAACAACTATTGAGATCACTCTATCTGATATGGCTTTATACTGACTGACATTGTCTATTTCTGTTTTATTTATTAGAAGACCTACTCCCCCTTCTTTTTTGTCTTCCTGTCCCTTAGAGAACAATATATGCCCGCTTTTCAGTTTTATGCATTGCTCTCCTTTTCTTCGCACTTCAGCCAAACCTATTATTGTCCATTTTATTTTCTTTATTTCCTCTTCCAACTCAACTAATTTTTCCTCGTCTCCTAATGTTCGTATGTTGAACGTGGCTATGTTCCATTCTATTCGTTTTGGTGTTTGTTGTTTTGGGTTTTACGATTGGTGGGTTTAATCAATTTAAGCCCCAGAATCCGCAGGGCTGACTGAGATTTCAGTGCGAGATTTTGAGCTTGCTCTACTCGCCTGGGGTAATATATTTTGTAAATTCGACATTTCATGTAGGGTTTTTAGCCTTTCTTGCCACGCTGGCCAGACGGGTTGGCAAGTGGATATGGATGGGATAGGATATAGGGTGAGGATGGATTGAAAGGTTAGGACATGGTTTCCTCTGTGTTAGGGGTGAGAGAAATCCATGGCTCGCGTAGGCAGGGTTGCTTCCTGAAGTAGGCCTATTTCTGTTGGATTGCAGAAAGTGCCTACCGCTACCATATATATATATATATATATATATATATATATATATATATATATATATATATATATATATATATATATATACAGGTGTTTAAAAAGATGCGGCAATATTAAAGGGGTGATTGCCCAGGTCATTTTATACAATAAAGTTCCTGTAAACATAGGTCCGCAAACGCTTCGTTACCGATCTACAGCGTGTCTCCGAAGTTGTAACCACAACTTGCTCCAATTGAAATGTTGGACTTTGTGCTACAATGTACTTCTAGTGTGCTATAATGTGCCGTAGGAAATAAAAATTGTGCTGCGCCCAGTTTCCCGCAATTTGAATTTTCCAATACTGGGTTACAACTTCGAGCTGTAACATCAACATTAACCAAATTGATCAAACGAGGTTGTACTGCATTGTGCCAGTGGTGTGCTGTGTTGTGCAGATAAGCAAATCATATTAAGTGCGCCTATTATTCCATAAACCAGATTTTCCAATATCGGGTTACAACTACTTACCGTAATATTAACATTTTCAAAAAACGAAGTTGTGCTGCATTGTGTTAGCTGTGAGTTATGTTGTGCTAATGGTCACAAAATATTAGGCGCACGCCTGTAAATCGGATTTTTCGATATGTTGTGCAACTTCGCGCAGTAACATAAACATCAACAAGTTGTGTTGCAATTTATTACCAACGTGTTGTACGGGGATAATAAGTCCATTAGGTATGCCCGTTGTGAATTTGATTCAAGTTTTAACTCGGCTTCTTCTTTTTAAGAGTAAACCATTAAAACAGAATTGCGCCATGACGCCATGAAACGATGAATTTTTGATAGGAATTCGCCAATTTACATTATTACTACCATATGATCAAATTAAATTGCATTTATGCATCATAATGTTGACAATAAAAAAATTGGGGGCGTTGCTTTACTTAATCACGATAATAATTTGAGAATAATTTGAATATATACCCCTGTATATACAATCACCATTTACCGTTTACAATACACTTCTACTATAAATAACTGAATAATATAAAGATGCCGCCGCCGTCATTGAGGGATTATTGAACATCTTCCGAGAAAGTTAATCCTTTAGGTACCAGTTGGCAAGGGTCGGCAACTTACTAATCCTAACAAATTAGTTTTAAACACAATTCATCAAACTATAATTAATAAATCTTCATATTCTTACTTGTTTTCATTACTGTATTGTATTCGATGTTCGCTTACTGAGCCTACCCGATCAGACAGTTTTGTATAGATGGTATCTGATAATTCAAAAATTGCTACTATACGTAGTTCCAAATAGAAACTGTTAAATAATGTACATTCAAAAATAGGAAATACTATTTCAATAATTACAATGACTGCACTAAGCGTTCATAATTTATGCAAAGTCCGAATTGTAAGAAAAAAACATGTTGCGTGCCTGCAGAGGTAATATAGGGGTTTAACGCTTAAGTCGCCCATTATATAGTTTTATGGATTTGTTTGTTGTTGGAAAACCAATAAAAAATATGCAATGCAAATTTTAACTTAACGCTTGCGAAGTATTTTTGGTAATAAACGGACCCTTCTTAGGGAGTTCAAAGATAAGTTTTATTTAATGAATCCGTTTTCTTGAAGTAACGATACTCCTTGCAGTTTAGTGGAACGTTATTAGTGTAAAATACTACATTCTATAATACGCGAAAGGTAAGTGAATCTGTAATATGGGTAGACATGATGATAATGTTACGGGGATTTTGTATAAAATCTTTGCCGGAACTCATGGTCCCTAATTTTATAGGAAACGTGTTTCAAACTGGTACTATGTCAATCTAACTCTAAGTCAATCTCTGGTGCGATAATTAATAAAGCAATTGTTTGGAATTAATTCGAAATTCAGAATTTACTAGAAACCAAGGAAGCGGTCCTGATAAACACTACAGTTACAGTGAATGAGAATCTACGTGTTTTTCGTCTATATCGTATGTACTTATAAAAATCATATCCCAACAGTATGCCATTAATTAAAATCGTAAAATATCATTAGTCTGACCTGTCTAGTGTCTATATACGTAACACTCTTTACATTGACAAGATTTTCACCTTTGATTTTACACGTATTAGCAAAAGTGTGTAATCTTAAGATCGCGAATATCAACTTTATTAAAACAGTATATTTCTAAATTATAATGGTTTTAATGTAATTGAATTCCCTTTCATTAATGATAGTTGTCTGGCAGAATTCGACCCTAATTTGAGCAGTTCTTTTTGAGCTGGTGTAAAATTAAAATGAATTAAACGTGTTGATCTAATTTTAAATTTATACGAGTAGCAAAATCCGGACCACTATAAAATAAAGATAATTGTCCACCACTCACTTGATCTGGAAGTTGAAATTCATGTGATTCCTAATTAACGTAAGGATTAGAATTATTCCATTGCCTCTATCAAATGTACAATTGAAAACCGTTTTTCAACTTACTTTTTATATTGTTGTACCATCGAATCTCTTTTCAATAAATATATTTTATATTTATCGTACTGTTACAATTTCAGGGCAGCAGTCAATATGCCAATAGTTAGTGTTGACTTGTTGGTAGAAGCGATAAAAGATAAAGAATTATATGCAAAGGGAAATTGATAAGCCCAAAAGATGAAATTAGGTGGAAAAATGTCCCCAAAGTATGTTTATACGTTTGTGCTGCAAAATAGGCATAATATTCTGGAGCAATACCTAAACAGTTGGATCAAATGAAGTAACAGGTGAACCCATCCTTCCGAAAAAGTCGAAAATATTTGGAAGATCTTATTAAATATGGAAATGAAACCCCTCATAAATACGATGATAACAAGAGCACGATCTAGTTGACCATCTCGATGATGAAATCGTTTTGGATGAAATCGTTGACGAATGGATGCCTGGTATGTATGTAAGGCGTAAGGTTAGACGACTGGAAAATAATATTATTGAAAAAATTAAATCTGCAACTGTAATATTTCCAGAGCAAGGTTTAAACTCCAATCAATAATATTTCATTCAATAACAATTAAACTACACCATTGTGCATCTTGGCAGATGCATATGAATTACTTAGTCAGTAGTCTTTATTTGTGCGCTTGCTATGCGTCGTTGGATTCAACATACAGTGCGTCCGTAAAGTAGCAGATGAATTCAATAAAAATTAAAACGGAAACGCTGTCGATTTTTATTTTAATTTAGCCTTCTTTACGTGAACTTGAAATACACAGGGTATGTCAAGAAACAGGTATGACGTCATCGTTACTTTTTAATGCAAATCTCCATTTTACTTGCAGAATTAGACAGAATTTACACACGGGAAGGTAAATATTGATGTTGGTTGCATACGGTTTTATATCTGTTCCTTGACATACTCTGTATATTTTACGTTCACGTAAAGCAGCTCAAAGGAATACAAAATCGACCGGTCTAATTATTTTTCAAAAACTCCCGTTTTAATTTTTATTGAACGTATTGGCTACTTTAGGGATACACTGTATAATTCGTATTTATACATTTGGTGCACTACCTAATATACTCATATTTCTCTTACAGTATTGCTGAACGAAAGTCAAAACATCCTATCGATCGATGGGGACCAGATAAATCCTTACTATTGTCCACGTGTCAAACATGATGTAATTCGTCTTATGAAATATACACCTATATGGACAGCAGTGATGATGCCACTTTTGGATGTGGACGCACAATTGCTTCCTCGTCAGCCGTCGAAAGCGATTTTGCGAAATTAAAAGGATCTATATTGAAAACCAATTTAAACCAATGCGTCTCGATAAATTTGTTTTAACTCATTTGGAGTCCTTTGGAGGACGTGTTAAACTGGCTAACATCATCCAAGATTCCAAACTAAAGATTTGAAAAAGTATACACACTTAATATGTTTTGCAGATCAGCACAACGCAGCACACCACTGGCACAATGCAGTACAATCTCGTTTGATCAATTTGGTTAATGTTGATGTTACATCTCGAAGTTGTAACCCGGTATTGGAAAATTCAAATTGCGGGAAACTGGGCGAAGCACAATTTTTATTTCCTACGGCACATTATAGCACATTAGGAGCACATTGTAGCACAAAGTCCACAATTTCAATTGGAGCAAGTTGTGGTTACAACTTCGGAGACACATCTACAGCGTGTTGAAGTTTAATTTAAACAAACAGTCAAAATTAGATTTTTCCAAAACGGCTTGAGATATCATAATGAAATTACACGTGTCAATAGCTGTGGGAGACGCATACTTTGCAGTACAACACGATGTTTCAGTCGTACCATTGGCGCGCGTATTGGAACATCACATGTTATTCTTCAAGAAAAAGTAGGATGCCGCTGATTTCTCTGAAAATAAAAATATTTTTTGATTCTTTGTTCAATTTTGAAGAAAAAGCTCTCTTGACTTTTTATCGTACGACGTGCCGTTTTGAGTTAAAAACACTTTAATGCATCTATATTTATTACAGAAAAAAGTTTTAAAAATCAAGGGTTTCATTCAAGGGCAAAAAGAAATATGCCACCCAACCAAAAATTTTACCAACCAAAAATTACAAAAACTGTTCAAAGTGACCACCTCGAGCTCGGATGCAAGGATCCAATCTTGTCCTCATTGACTGGCGAACTTTCTCGATTTCTTAAGTCTTCTACGTTTTCCAATGGAGTAGCGTACGCCAAGGGCTTCAAATGGCCCCACAGGAAAAATCAAAGGATTTAAGTCCGGGGATATACCACATTGTATCTCTAATGGTACGTCCTCCAGAAATCCAGGAGCGTTTTCCAAAAGTTGCAATACACCTCTCCGGTGAGTCTCCCGGGTGACCCACAATCCCAATCCAAACGTTCAAATAAAACTAATGTTGAAAACGATCTTCCACAATTTCATTTGGATTTTCTTCACACCATACATGGTTATAATGGAAATTCCGTATTGCATTTCTTAAAAACTCGCTTCATCGGTGAACAGAATCAACATCAGGAGTTGAACGCGTTGTATATGAAATCGATACAACAAATTTTTCTTAAGAATGTGCCAAATAGTCCCATTACTTACATCCAAAGCGTCAGCAATTTTTCTAGTAGAAGTACCTCGATCTTCTTCAATCATGTCCAGCACATCCTCTTCCAGCTCTACCGTTCTTGCTGTCCTTGGCCTTCCTGCTCCTCCATTTCGTCTTAATGTGCCTGTTTCATAAAGACGCCGATGATTACATTCTAAAGTTTTTCTATCAGGTACAATACGGCCCGGAAATCTTTCAGTATACAACCGCCTAGCTTCTAATGCATTTCCATCAGCATGTCCATAAATGTAGTGCATGTCGGTCATCTCGGCATTCGTATAGCGATTCATGATAAGGAACTTCAACAAATTCGACACATACAAAATTATTAATCATGAGACTCATTCAATATGTCAGTGAATAATACAGGAATGTTTAAAATATTTTTTACGCATGATAAATGGACATGCAATAAAATGTTTTGTTACTCAAAACGATACGTTTTACGATAAAAAGCTTTTTTTTCGCGATTGAACAAAGAATTAAAAATATTTTTATTTTTAGAGAAATCAGCGGCATCCTACTTTTTCCTGAAAAAATAGCCTGTGATCTTCAATACGCGCACCAATGGTACGACTGGTACGAAAATCTAATTTTGAATGTTTTTTAAATTAAACTTCAACACGCTGTAGATTGGTAACGAAGCGTTTGCGGACCTATGTTTACAGGAACTTTATTGTATAAAATGACCTGAGCAATCACCCCTTTAATATTGCCGCATCTTTTTAAACACCCTGTATACATAGTACCAATAAAGAATTTGGATTAAAACAGTGAAAGGTTGTGATACCTTGATTCAAAAGCTAGTACTACATTGTGTTTTCACTGTACATTAACAAACACAATTATTAAAACTTGTTCTTTGTTAGATTCTACTAGATCTTTAATTCGAATGTCAAGTTCCTATTTGTGAATGCTGTTAACAATTTCAAACTAAAGTTTCTCTTAACTTTACGCTTACTTCATAATTTAATTACATTTTCGTTGTAAGCCTTCGTCCGTTAGAGGGCGTTTTCACTTGTCATCTTCAAGGCAGTTTAGTAATATTTAATTTATTAAACATTTAGTTATTCTTTTGCTAAAAGTAGTTTTATACGTTTATCAAATTGTTATATTACGATGTTTGCGTTTTCATCTTTTTCGTATTTCATACATTTGTTCTAAGATCTCAAGCAATTCTTATAGATATTACCATTTATTGTTAACGATAACTATAATTGTTATCAAAACATATAGATTTATATAAAGTATAAATAGAAAACAAACCATTAAATTTTTAGTTGTGCATAATAATGGTAAAAGTTCACATTTTCATAAAAACAAAATCTATAGTTTTTAAAACATAAAAATAAGGAACACTAAACTTTTAAATAGACAATGAGACATAAATACCTTAACCCAAACGATATAATTATACATGTACACTTCCTTTCAAAAGTTTCCGAACACTTCAAAATCAAATAACAGCGATTTTTCAAAATTTTAGCTGTGTGAATGGGTAATTTTGAGATTAGATTAAAGATCATATTGATAGGATTAACAAAATTATGATCTTTCCTCTGGACATAAATTATAGTGTCTTACATAATAATTATAGATAAGAACAAATGACTTTTACAAATAATTTTGCAAAATTAGTGATTGTTGTAGAAGGTAAGGAGGTTTATTAATTACAACCCTGACTTAATACAACAAAAATGGGTGTGCGAAACTTTTGAAAGCAAGGGTACATAAAACGCAAACAATATGGTATTGCATTAACATCTAACATTTAAAAATATTTACTATTTAATAACGGCGATTTAGTGTGAATGTTTTTATTCTTACAAATTTGACTGCAGGTGTTATAAGGTAAAATCCCCAGATATCGACAATGCACCAGCTATCGCCACTTTTTACTTTAGGTTTACACCGATGCTAAGAATATTAATTTTCAAGGGATCGATTAATTAATAATTCTAGTTTCGTTCAAAATTCCGCCGTAAAATTCACCTGTATCAGTTGCTACAAAACTATTTTATTCAGTCGAGTGCCAGCATTCTAACGAAGAGGATTGTTGTCTTAGTGATTTAGGTAAGCAAGTGTATTTACGTTCTGCCTTATTTTATATTTATGTTGACGTTTTTGAATTAATTTTCTTGCTAGAATTAACTATTAATGATAATTGGCTATTAGTTTGGGAACATCATAATAAATATAAGCCCATTTTATGAAAAAATAGGTGTCGATATCTGGTCACTCAATTGGATGTTATTTCTAAATATCGACATATATGTCGATCATTAGGTTTAGGAGGTAATTTCAAACCGATTAATTTTCAAGAGATACGTATTTCATATTTGTTCTGACTACCCTTAGAATAAAATTGTAATAATCAATTTTTTACCAATTATCGACACTGCGATTTCATGTTAATAACAATTTACTAGAATCATATTTATTGATATCGATGATTGGTTAAGTAGGTATCGATGATTGGCAAGTAGGTGTCGATAGTTGGACCAGAGTATTTCTAAATATCGACATAGTATGTCGATATCTGGGTTTATTAAGGGTAATTTTTAAAGCGATTTATATTGAAAAGATATATTTATTTCAGATTTGTTCTGACGACCCTTAGAATAAAATTGTAATAATTATTTTGTTTACCAATTATCGACATCGCAAACTTTTATAAATAATAATTTGCTAGAACAATGTTTATTGATGGCGATGATTGGAATAAGTAGGTGTCGATAGTAGATATACTACCGCACTTCTGATCCACTTTGTCACTAGATTTGTCACCAGATCTAGAAAAAGTCACCAGAAAAGTCACTAGATTTCTAGGTTGGTAACATTGCTTAAGATATACTACCGCACTTCTGATCCACTTTTGTCACTAGATTTGTCACCAGATCTAGAAAAGTTACCAGAAAAGTCACTAGATTTCTAGGTTGGTAACATTGCCTATTTCAAGGGTGGTAAGTCAAGGCCACGTTGGTAACCCTGTGAAGGTTGAAGGTAGCAACCCTGCTAAGTCAAGGCCACGTGTTAGGTTGGTAATCCTGCTAAGTCAAGGTCACTCCTGTTGGTGAAATCGGAAGCGAGCTCTTTCAAGGTCAAGCGGGTGCAAGGTAATCATAAATGTAAGAATATAATTTGCACGGTCAAACTTTTTCGCGGAAATATAAATTTTGGAGCTGATCATCATATATATATATATATATATATATATATATGACGCATATTTCTTATATAAATTGCAGCGAGCTGTATGTTGAGATCAGTCTGCAACTCGTAATTGTTAAATGTGGAATTAACAGGGTTAAACCAAAGCACCTATTGCAAACCCTTTAAAATGCGTGCGAGCTCGATATATCGAGAAAGTATAAAGTAACGAATATGGATATAATGAATACTAAGTACGGTGAACGTATAGTGATAGAAACGGGTGATTTTAAATGTGTATTGCCGGAACGCTTTTATGTGTATTTCAAAAAAGAAGAAACACGAATTGAAGAATTTAAAACACTCCTAAACACGAAGGATGTGTTTATAAGTAGTTTGGGTGCAGTTGGCAAAACAACAAACATAACATTTTCTTTTTAATAGTAGCACCCCCACCATATGTAAAATGAGAGAGAATTCAGTGGTGTTGATGATGACATTTATAAATATATTGATGATGTTATAAATGCTAAGTATAATATTAATTCACATAACACTATATGTTTAATGGAAATTTTGTATTATCGTCCTGCTTATCTAATGTATGGCATTTACTGATTTGTTTTTCTCAATTTAGGTATAAATACCCCTTCTATCCATCCATGTAAACAATGCTAGTTAAGAAGCGAAAGAGTGTAGGTGGTGGTGGTTTGGTGAATGGTCTAATCAATAAACTTCCGTTTGAATTGCATTTACCCGGTTACCAGTATTGCGGTCCTGGTACAAAGTTGGTAAAACGACTGCGCGCGGTGACCTCGGTATTAATCAATTAGATGCTCAGTGCAAACTTCATGATATCAGTTACAGAGATTACCGAGATTTAGAAAGTAGACATAAAGCAGATAAAATTTTGCAAAAAAGCTTGGGAGCGCTTTAAATCATTAGACGCAACGCTAGGTGAACGAACTGCAGCTTTAGCAGTCAGTACCATCATGAAAGCAAAGAGAAAATTGGGAATGGGGTGTAAACGTCGATCTAATATGAAGAAGAAGAAATGCAATGGTGGAAATTTATTGCATTTACGAAAGACAATAGCTAAAAAATTAAACCTAGCGGAAATTTCACAGACACAATAAAGTCAGCGCTTTCAATGGCAAAACGTGTGGTAAAAATTTAGGAGGAAAGAAAACATTAAAGTTCCTAGAGTAATTCCCTACATAAACAAGGAGGGTTTTACCATTTCTTATTCCGTTATTCGCAGGATTATCAGCAATCGGTGCTTTAGCTGGCGGTGCATCAGGAATTGCTAAAGCAGTCATTGATGCTAAAAATGCTAAAAATTGCAGGAAGAGACATCGCGCATAATCGCATGATGGAATCGGTCGCTATAGGCTCCATGAATAAGAAAGGTGGTGCACTATATCTAAAACCTAACAAATCAAACTCAAGCAATACTCAATATTTAGAAGTAAACACTGACATAATTAGTAACATAACAATTAATTTGACTAATCAAAAGGGTGAATTAATAGACTTTGGTGAAAGTGAACCATCCACAGTACGCTTAGAACTAAAAGAACATGGGTCTGAGAATTAATCCAGGACCAATTCCATCTTTCAAAAACTCATATAAAGACATCATCCCTACAGTAAGTCATTAATTAGTCATCAACCTTCATTGCGGTTAACATCTGCAGAGAAATACTTTTAACGTCAATTGGTTTAAAAGTTCTCAACCACAATGGCAGAATCGTTAAACGTCTTTCAAAACGTACATTTTGATGATACTATAATTAAATCAGATATTCACACTTATCTTCCATATGGATCTTCTAAATATGGACCTTCCGAAGAAATACGAATCTTAATTCAAAGTCAAGATCTAATTACGGCTACTTATGATAGTTTTCTGTACATAGAAGGTAAACTTGAGCTCGAAAAAGAAGATGAAAGAAAAGCATGCAGCTTAACTAACAATTTACCGAACTTTCTTTTCGAAAAATTCGTTATGAGTTACGTGGTCAGAGAGTGGATGTTTGTAGAAATCCAGGAATAACATCTACGCTTAAGGATATATTTCTTATACGGCAAGTAAAGCAAAGCACTAAGTCATTTAGGATGGTCACCAAAGAATGAAGAACCATTACAAGTAGAATTCGATGAGCAAAATGGAGAAAATCTTTTACAGTATGCATACCATTGAACCACATATTTGGAATAATGGAGGATTATCGTCAGGTAATCGTGAATATGCGCCAAGAGTTGGTTTTAATTCGATCTAGAAGCGATACAAACTGTTACTATGGTGAAGTTGATGCCACAATAACCTTAAATAAAATTCAATGGAAAGTACCGCACTTAACACTTAGTGATGCTGTAACGGTTTAATTAAAAGCAATTAAAAATAATGCTCTAATTGTTTATAATTTTTATTATATAAGATCTGATCCAAGAAATTATTAAACTATTTTGAATTTGAAATATCCAATGACAATTATACTTTAAATACAATGTGAACCAGGTCTTTATCACAAGGCCGTTGATTATAAAAATTTTATGAAACGTATTATTATTGAAGAGAAAGTTGACAATTTCATTTCATTGTGTGTAGAAATTTCCTAAGAAATCACTATAATTAACTAAAATCAAATTTAATCATCATTCCTAAGATTATAATAATAAACATGTGCACAAACTTAAGCCGCTTTTGTAAAAATTAATAATTCTTTAATGTATTCAAACCCAACTATTTTAATTGGGTTTTTTCTTGAGTTTACTTATATATAAATATTTTTATAAGTCAGAAAATCAAAGATAAGGCCTCTTGAAAATTATGGACCACGTTGGTCAGGATTAATTAAGGATCCAATCCAAAGAAAGATTATGAACCTTTAATAAAATAATTTTGTAAGGAAAATTACGGTTATTATAGTGAATGGAAGTCAGATAAGTTATTTACATTTATTTATCTCTGCACAATCACATAAATATTCACCACTCACAACCATATAATAGTAAGAAAATTAGTATCAAGAAAATTGAAAATGCTTTATTTGTAAGGAATCAACACTCGCCCATAATTCGTATGCACATCTTCACCATTCACCCCATCATTCATTTATTAATTAAGAACTTAATTGTAATATTAATTGCTACTGTCAAGCCACTGATTCTGACAACTTTATGTTTATAAATTGAAATATATTAAATGCCTAAATGTTATGTTTGTTGGTTCATGAAACTTTCTTCGGACTGGGCTATAAATTCAATGACCCCAAACCACTGTAAGCAAGCTGGCGCTTAATTATCTCATGCTCTACGATCCAGCCGCGAGCGAATGGGGTAGGAGTCATTTATTGTATGCACCATTTCATACAGTCTGTTTCTAAATATATTTTTGTAATCTCATGACATATTACAATATCCCATTCAAACAAGTTATAACAAAGAATCAACGTTATAATGCTGCGAAACTTAACTTGTTTCAAGGAATCAATAAAAATTCTATTATTACTGTTCCATTTCGACAATGGGAGTTGTATGAATTGCCTGCTTTAAAACAAGCAACCTCAGACATATGGCCAATAAAAACATCAACGCAACTGGAAAAACCACGTTGGATAATTGTTGCATTCCAACAAGGTAAAAGGTATACAAAGTCAGCAAGGGCCGGAAATTTTTATCACATTAACATCAGAAATCTTAAAGTACATCTGAATTCCCAGTATTATCCATATGAAGCAATGCATTTGAACTCCAGTGCTAACCAATATATACCTGCCTATCGCAATTTTTTTAAATTTCGATGTGATTACTATGGTGAAGATGATAAAGATGCATTATTCAACTATTCCAAATTCAAATCATGTCCAGTATTTGTAATGGACTGCTCTAAACAAAATGAATCCTTAAAAACTCAACAGTGGACATCAAATTGGAAATGGAATCTCTAACACCTTTCGATAATGGAATCGTTGTATATGGTCTTATTCTCCATGATGCTATTGTACAGCACAGTCCACTCACCGGAGAAGTGAAAAATTATAATTATTATTGTAATATAGTCTAATATATAAATAAAGATGTTGTAATTATTCGTTTAGTTTTATTTCATCCATTAAAGATGAAAGTAGTTGCTCAGAAACAAAAACTCTCAATTCAAAATCATGACTTTGATGAAAAGTTATTACTTCAAAACATGGTGATTTACTTCCTAATAGTATACGTGGTATTATATGTGGTCCCTCCAATTGTGGTAAAACAAGCGCAATGATCAGTCTGCTTACTGAAAAAATGGTTTGAAATTTAAACATGTATACGTATACTCTAAGTCATTGAATCAAAACAAGTACAAACTTTTACACGAAATCTTACTTCCAATGAAGTACATAGGTTACTTTACCTTCAGCGACAATCAAGATGTGATTGAGCATAAATATGCAAAATCAAACTCTGTTTTATCTTCGATGTGAAAAGCAAAATAATATAAGGGCATATTTTTATATGGTTAGGCATAACGAAATTGACTGTTTCTATTTGGGTCAAACTTACAGTAAAATTCCAAATCAATTAATTCGTGATAATGCGAATCTAATTATATTATTTGAGCAAGATGAATTAAACTTAAAACATGCGTATGAGGATCATATAAGTCCCACCATAGGCATGAAATTGTTTCGGGACATGTGTTCAAAGTGCTAGGTAGATCCGTTTGGTTTCATGGTCATGACGTTAATAATGGTCGCTATAGGAAAGGATTTGATGAATATATAATACCTTAAACTGCTTTCAGTAGTTACTGATCCGTTTAGGAATTAACAGCTATCTGTTCAGTGTAAACAGCTACCTGTTCAAGGTGAACCGGTACCTGCTTGTCGCAACAGCTACCTGTTCATGGTAAACGGGTACCTGTTCATTAAATCCGTTTTGGTATATAAGGCGAATATATATATATATATATATATATATATATATATATATATATATATATATATATATATAATACCTTAAACCGCATTCAGCAGTTTAGTAGTAACTGATCTGTTTAGGTATTAACAGCCATCTGTTTAGTGTAAACAGCTACCTGTTCAAGGTGAACAGGTACCTGTTTGTCGCAATGGACAACAAGGAGAGGATATTAAAGAAAAAATTATTCAGGTTCGTAAAATAATACGGCAGAAGTATAACAGTATTAAGACTGCTCGCATTGATAATGAAAGAACATTCGAAAGTACTTATAAGCCTTTAATAGAACCTCTAACTGAAATAGTAAATAAAATCGATAAAAACACCTAAAAGGAGGAGGTCATTGATGTTAAACCTAAAAACTACCCGTATTCATATTTCCAAGGAAGCATGCTACTATCCCCACTAGCCCGCTAGCTCAAGTTCAACGGACCCCAGGTCTCACTCCATTAGGTGATTCAAGTAAGGATGCTACTAGCCCACTAGCTCAGCTTCCGTATTTTAAAGAAATCCTTCCCCAAGTCTTCCATCTTTCTTAGAAACATCCGTCATGGGAGAGATTAATACTGGGAGGAAGAAGAAGAAGAACTGTCTAGTATCGCAGATGATTCCCATAATGAACCCATCTCAGAAGAATTTCTCGAGCAGTACAATGAATTGCCGCGTATATATGTTGAACGTATTTTGAAGAATGCTGAAGGTGATATTGATCATACGTATGGAGTCCACTATGATACCAAAACTGATAAATGGACAATTGGTAATACACCCATCACAATTAAAGGAGACGATATAATTATTAAAGGTGTCACGTATAAAGAGACTCCAGGATTATATGATCTGCTTATTATGAATGAACCCGACTTAAGTCTAGTAAAGTCAACAGATAGAAAAAATATAGAACTATTTTAGAGGCTACGAATGTAGTAAGGCGAGATTATGACGTAAGTGCACAGATTCGAGGAAGCCGCAGCAAAAGTATACACAAATAATCAAACCCTTGCTGTCATCATCACCCACCACAACCAAGGGAGGAGGTGGAGCTATGTTTTTAAGGAATTAACAAACAGACCCATTGAATATAAATATTGGAATGATATACATGAACTAATTCGTGATCTGGAAGTATTGTGGCAGAAAAATTAGCGGGAAACACAGGTGTTGTAAATGACGTAATATCAATTGCAGAAGAACTATATGAAGATGGATACATTGAAAACCGAACAACCGCTTTTAAACAATATAAATGAGAATGCATTAATGTCGATATGTCACAATTAAAGAAACTAGCCCTCAGTTTAAACAGATTGATGCTAATCAATTTGATATTGAGAATAAGAGACTCAGCAATGTGGCCAATCCCATAGATCCTCAAGATGTCATCACTAGGCAATATTATTTATCAACAAGGTTCGATTTGGATGGAAATCGTTTGACACAGTTGCTGACCCTGAAGAAGATGGTGATGCTATAAATAAAGGATACCTTGATTTCTGTTTACAAGCAGTTCGGAACACTTTCAAAGGAAACGCCAACGCTTATCTAGCGCTGGAGGAAAACTACATCAACTTAAAGAAATTGTGGATAATTAGCACCATGTCCAAATTACAACTCGTCAACGAATTGCACAAACCTGCACGAAAAAATTTTAAACGAAGGCGAACAATAATTAGAGGTTTTGATGATCTTTGGCAAGCAGATTTAGCTGAATTTAACACATATGCCAAACAAAATAAGGGTTATAAGTATATATTAGTGGTCATCGACTGTTTTTCGAAATACTTATGGACTAAAGGATTAAAAACGAAAACAGGTCAAGAAGTTACCAAGGCCATGCAACAATCTTCGAAAAGGTCGGAAACCTACCAATTTGCAGACAGATGCTAGAAAAGAATTCTACAATGAGCATTTTACTAAACTAATGCAGCGTTATCAAGTCAACCATTACTCTACCTATAGCACAAAGAAGGCTGCAATTGCTGAACGTGTTATCAGAACCATTAAAGGTGCTCTATATAAGTCATTCAGCCTGCAAGGTAAATACAAATGGATTGATACAATTGATACCATAAGCTATGGATTATAACAATCGTAAGCATAGAACTATTAGAATGAAGCCCAAAGATGTTGGTAATCATACAAAGCTAGAGGCTTACACTAACATAAAAATATTCGATAGAAATCGATATTCTGCGGGTGACATAGTACGAATCAGTAAATTTAAAATATTTTCGCTAAAGGATACACCCAATTGGTCTAGTGAACTATTTAAGATTGTGAAAGTTCGCATTACTAACCCCACTACGTACATGCTGGAAGACATGAAGGAAATCCTGTACTGGGAGGGTTTTATAAACATGAATTACAAAAACAAAGTACCCCGATGTATATCTAGTAGAAAAAGTGCTTCGCTCCAAGAATAATAAGTTATTCGTAAAATGGTGGGGATTGGATGAAAGATCATGGATCAATAAGGATGATATTGTTTTATAACATTTAACCTGTACTTTGTGAAACAAATTACTTATATTAGTTATATATAGTTTGTAGAAAAGGATGTAGCTCTTAGATGAAATAAAACACACATAAAAAATAATAGTATTTTATTTTTTAAATATTACATTTATTTTAAAATTTCATTATCTTATAAAGTGAACCTAAAGTACTTCTATAATCACTTAAATTACTGGATGGCCATATACCCGAATCTGGCCCACACCTCCATCCCAAGCAGGAATTTGAATTTGTTTCACCTTTATCGATGTTGTCTAGTATCCAGTAATAAATTTTGTGGTGCTCATCGTTTTCCCACGGTTGAAACTCATAGTTGATATTTTGTTCTAGTAATATTTCAATCAAAATATCGAGGCACTTGTAGTTAGCATAATATGCCGATTTCTCAATACATTCAGTTATAATAAATACAGTGTCCTTGTAAGCAATATTTTCTAACGTAGATTTAACATTTGTTGAATCATGAACCCCTAATAAATCATATAGATACATTTTAAGCGGTGTGTCACCAAGTGCACTCATATCGTCTAAGATCCTATCTACTTTATCAAAAGTTAATGAATTGTAGCCTTTATCGGTACACAATTTCATAAAACCTTTAATGGTATCGTCTAATTTAATTTTTTATCAAATAATGTCCTAATAATAATTTCATTTGCACACTTTGAGTTTATAGCACACCAGTAAAACACTCATCGGAATAACAATATTTTGTAATATATTCAGTATAAATGTATAGTTTTCAGGAGAGGTCAAAGAACGCTTCAGGTACTTTTTGTATATTTGATCACTACTGCACTGCAGCTCTTCCTGCAAGTTGACTTGAAGACTGCTCATTGTTTACTGAAAGTTATACCCCCATGGTCTAGTATCAGTGAAATGAAAATTTACTAAGCGTTTATCGTCATAAGGATTGAGTATGACTTTATTTTGTTTAATGGTAAACACATCATGTTTCTTTGACCTTATGAGATGTTGATAGCGCCTTATTACGCTACTCTCAAACAAGACCTGTTTATAATCATTAATCGTGATCTGCCTCACGCTTGCTTGCGTAGAACCCTTTGATTTTTTACAACCTCTTCATCAACCGTGTAAGCATACATTTTGCACAAGTCCTACAAATTCAACCATAATTTCGCCATGGTTTTCATCTTTCATTAAGCCGGGGACCTTTTGTTTACTAGTGGTAGTCCAAAGATGTTGTTTGGACTATAATCAGATGTATCGAATTTATCAATGTCCTCTTTAATACATTGATAGATATCAGGAACCGAAAAGGCGTATATGAGACTATCTGTATCCGTGTACAAGAGCTTAGCACTATTATGGAACTTGGGTAGCGTGTAATGTAATGTGAATTACATAATTACGTTTTGGATACAAGGTAAGCAGTAATTTTTCATTTTGGAATCAGACGTGGTGGAACCATATGTTCGGGTGCTAGCGGTAGATCACTGTGACTCTCATGTAATTCTATAGGATAGTCTAAATCACACTCAACTATATAACTAATTTCCGAATCATCAGGATGGTTTATTACATCTAAAGTTTCAAAATTAGCTTCATCAACAAAAGAAAAATCGCCAAATGGTAGAAATTCTGACATGGCGGCTCCATATAAATTATTCACGTCGTAGTACATTAAATACACACTTTCAGAGGTAGGATCAAATTTTTCCCCCATGTACTTATTGTTAGCTTTAGCATACCGATTTGAACATTGAGCTACACCACCTCTAATCCCTCTTTCAATAAACATTAACATATCAATGTCTGTAAATAATTCTAACTTTACTTGTGTAATTTTAAGCATAGCATCGAATGCTAAACCGGGAGCTGTATAATAGTGTAGAGGATCAAGCTCGTAAGTACTTATACAAGTTTGCCGAAAGTTCTCGAAAATATCCGCTAAAGGTAGAACGTCTGTTTTAAATACAAATCTGAGTATTCCCCTAACGATTTAATACTAAATTTGTTCCAAACGTTAACCGCATGCTCAAAACTCTCATCACTGATTCCCTCATTATTAAGATGACTAAAAAATGCTTCTTTAGGAGGAAGCGTGGTCTCGTTTAATTTCTCCCACGTATCAATATACTCATAAGGAAACACACCTTTGCGAACTACTAGAGAAAATTCCTCATCATTGTTGCAACTAGCGTGGGAAATAATTTTTTTACTATCCTCCAAATAGTCTGACAACTTTTCAATACTACTGCTCATAAATCTGAAAGAGTCAATAAATCTAAACTTAATTTTGGTGCCTTCCATTACCTTCGTGAAAGAGATATATCTTTCTTTGTTTATGGGCAGTAGTGAAATCGAACCGGGAACACTAGCCAATTCTCTAATGATGAAATGAGAATCATAACCCGATAAATTATGTAACACAACTGGCAGAATGTTGAGTCTGTATAGTTCAGGTTACACGCCTGGTGCGCTGCCCCGAAATGCCCCTGTAAGATGATTATGGTCTCTAACCTTTATATTAGAATTAGTAAATGGTTTTCGACAAATGTGACAAATTGTGGCGCTATCAAATTGCTCAACCTGACTGAGACTTAAAGTAGCCATAGGAATTATTTGATTGATTATTTCGGTAGCCCAATGTGCAATACTTTGAAGCTCGTTAACAAACCATTGAATGCAATCCTTTCCTCTATAAAGCGTAAATCGGGATAAAGAATCATCATATGAACACTTGAAATAGTAAGCAATGCTGAAAGGTGTATGTTTGGAGTGAAATAAAGTATTACTTGCGATACCATTTGCACACTTCTCTAAAATACTTTCTAAATCAGCATAAATGACAAATGGCACCTTTTCTTGGAATGCAAAATTTTTGAACTGTAAATTCATTTCCGCTTCGGTAGGCAGCCTAGTAGAGCATTGATTAAGTTGACTGCAATATGTTAAATGTTTTCTCAAGCTACATCTGACCAAAATGATTCAAACACCGGTTACAAATACTTTCTTACAACCATGCTTTGATATCTGTTTTGAAAATAAAGCTGACATATTTTTAATCCATGTGAAATGGTATACAGTGTCATCCGCGGCGTGATCAGAAAGTATTAAAAGATTTATGGGTTCTCTATCGCTTTGCTGATTACTCAATACGAAGGGTACAACTTTTTTCCCATTTATGCAGTACAAATTAATTGCGAGGTTGTTTAGTTTCTCAAATTTTTTTACATCATCCAGCTGAATGGGAAGTGAATTGAATCAAACTTCAAAACATCTAGAAAATGAGGATAACTTTGAACCCTTTCCGTATGATATTGCGCGGGATATAATGCTGAAACAACGGCCCACAGGAAGCAAAACTCATCGTTATTTTAACATTAACAACAGCATGCTTTACTTCTATGAAGCGTGGAACTTTAACATAGGTTGAATGACCGCCTTTAAATGGGACATAGCTATTAATATTCACTTTTAAATGTAAAACTTCATGTAATGCCCAACCGGAATCCTTTCGGAAAACTCCTCTAATTTTATCCGTAACTTATCATACACGTTTTCATTGTACCAGACACGTACATTGGTTGAAATATCAATAACGCAATTTTTGTGACAAAAGTCTTCAACTCAATAACATGATTTTGAGGTTGCACGAAATTGTAGACTAAAATGACATTGACCTTTAGCATCGTTTGTCTTAGCATTACTTTAACCTTTCGCGCAAAACTATTGTATGCATTTTGTAAAAAAATAAGAGGGTCCTTGATGTTTGCTATATTGACTATAATTCCAGTAAGTAACCTACCATTAAAACATGAATCTAGAGAGTACCAACTTAATTTGCGTGTACGCTTTTTAGTGACATTTCCACTACCTGTTTTCTCTGAAGCGCTCTTTAACTGTTTAACTCTTATAAGATAACACTTTAGCAATGATAAATTACTTTCGAGTTTAAGCAAATTTTCGCATGTCTCTAAATAAATTTTATTTTGAATTATATCTCGCAATAGCTTAATATTAGTGTTAATTATACGGATGTGCTTTACAAATTCATTTTGGGTTTTCAACAATGGAATAATATTTCTTGTTAATTGAACGATATCACTACTGCTGGGTATACCGTTACTCATAGTTCTAATGGAAACAAATATTATATTTATTATAACTGATGTGTAAAAAAAAAATTAAAAAATTTAAGTAACTATAGAAGTACTTTAGGTATACAATTGCAATTCTAGTCGGGAGTGCAATATACTGACTGGTACAAAACTGCTCTTTATCTCCTTATATAGTAATATAAACCCAGCATTCAAGGTCATTGCTTACGTTGGAAGGGATGGGTGTGTGATGTTTTTTCTTTTCATTGTACAAAATAAATGTAAATTGTTTTTATATTTTTATTATTATTTTTCGTGAATTATTCTCAATATCCAAAATAATTTTACTACAGCTAAAAAATGTGAGTGATAGTACAAGTTGCGCCAGAAAAGTGAAATGGTCTACGTTAAGGAAAAATTAAAAAATCCGGAAGTCTGACTTACTCATGCATAAATTTCTACATCAAAGTAAAGCAGTCCTTTTGCAAATTTTAATTGTATGCTGCGTTACAAATTTTAACTTATAATAAGTTAAGGAAATAATTGAATCCTTAAGTAAGTGTTGAATACAAAATGTTAATTTCAATTAATTTTGTAATTATAGGAAATGATAACTTAAAAATACACTAAGAAGGTTATTGCAAAATATCATGCATATAAAGAAAGTGTGAAAATATAATACAGTTAAAGAAAGGAAAGCTTCCGTTAAATAAAAGTCAAAACAGTTCTCAAATGCATGTAAATCTGAAAACTTTATGGCATGTGTTTATGCAACACAAATGACGCAATTGCATTGATACATTTTCAAATCCGTTTCAAAGTTGTAATGTAAACTGATGACATAAAATAGAATGTTTGCTAAATGCTTTCACAGCAAAATAACTGCGTTCATTATCCTACAATTATTATTATTAACGCTGCACCGAAAATTACAAGTCATGTTTTAAGTGTTGTTTTAAAATTGAATTGGGTAATTTAAAGAGCATTTAGATACATTAAATGGATAAATTGCATGCATATGTTTCTTCTGAGCTTACGTAAGTACAAAAAGGTGTGTTTTAAGTGCTTTTTGTTGTTTCAAAATGGAATTGGCTAATTTAAGTGTAATTTTTTCATATTTTGAAAAAATTTATACGTGAAATGATAGATTACCACTTCTAAACACAACTGCACTGAAAAAAAATTTTTTCTCAGAATTAGGTGAAAAATTTAAATTTTAAGAGCGCATTTTTCTAGGACTTTACTTGCTTGGCAAATTCAATTGATCAGTACGAAATCCGCAGTAGTGGGAAGTGTACGTGTTTTGTGAGCGTGTTCATTAAGAATCGGGACATATAAATTTTAGTCAGTTTTCGATTTTTGTTTTCACCATTAAATATGGCGGACAGTGGGCCAGGACCTTCTAAGAGGTGTAAATATAGTTATAAAACCCCAACAACCTCACTGATGAAGAATTAAAGATGACTCTCATGGATTCAGTGAAGACGAAGAATTTTAGATAATTTGAGCGATTTGGATGTTGGCCTTGAACAGAGTCATTCTGAATCCGAAGAAGAGGATTCGGACGATGATGGTACACGTAATAATACACGTAATAATTTAAATGTTTTTAAATTACTTGTTAGTAATTTTATTAGGTGTATTGGACAAATTACCTATTTCAAACTCAGATAGGAAGTTCCACATAGCAGTCCTGATATAGATCCAGACTTAGCTCATCCAGGCGCTAATAGTGAAGGTATTTTAGATTTCTTTTTCTGATTATTGCTATATAATATTTTTATAAGGTTCGGTTGATGGCGTGCCGCTTCCAGATCCCACTCGTCTTTTACAATCTGTGCTTCCTTGCAGACGCTGATGTTCCAAACTGGAGAGGCTCACAGGCACAAACAATTTTCCTTTTTAAAAGAAATGAACTTTTAGTGCCTGTCCCTGGCAATAACAAACCGATTGATTATTTTCGTATGATCCTCGACGATGTAATACTCAGTGTATTGGTAAATGAAACCAATGAATATGCCGAAGAGGTGTTTTGTGGGCAGGAGTTACGGAAAATCAAGAATAACGAGGTGGAAACCAGTTACCTGTGAGGAGATGCTAACATTTATTGCTTTAGTTCTTTATACAGGTACAATAAAATTGAATCGCTTACAAGATTACTGGAGGAAGCATCCGCTCCTCAATTTACAATGTTTTTCAACTCATATGAGCCGTGCCCGTTTTTATTGATTATGTGGTGTTTGCATTTTGCAAAAATTCGATTGATGGAGAAAACATAACAGATCGGCTACACAAAATACGACTTCTTGTAGATCTGTTCAACAATAAGATGGCATCTATTTATTGTCCTGGTAAAGAACTGTCGCTTGATGAATCAATGGTCTTGTGGCGTGGAGGTTGGTTTTCGGCAATATATCAAGAACAAGCGCCACAAGTACGGGGTCAAAATTTATATGCTAACCGAACCTAGCGGTGTAATTATGAAAGCACAAATATACACCGGTGCACTAGATGACTCTGGCGGCAAAGGCCATACCACAAAAGTGGTACTAAATTTACTAGACAGCCTTTTAGATACAGGTCACTCCATATACATGGATAACTTTTACAATTCTTTCGAATTGGCCAAACAATTAACAGCTCGAAAGACTTATTGTACTGGAACGGTCAATATCAAAAGAAGGCACAACCCTAAAGACGTTGTAGCAAAAAAACTAAAAAAGGGAGAAACGGTAGCCAGGTATGCAGACAACGTCATGATTGCCAAGTGGAAAGACAAACGCGATGTTCTCTACATATCCAACGAGTTTCAGAATGATATGGTAGAGTATGTGGATAGAAGAAACCGCAGTAAAACAAAACCGGTTGCAATTTTACATTACAATAAACACATGGGTGGTGTTGATCGACAAGATCAACTGAATTCGTACTATCCTTGCGACAGAAAAAGCTTGCGGTGGTATAAAAAACTCGGCTTACATTTCATCCAATTAATGTTGCTAAACTCCTACTTGCTACATAGGAAATATTCTGGAGAAAAACTTAGTTTATATGAATTTAGAATGTCACTTTTGTGTAGTTTGCTACACATAGAAGAAACCCCCAGAGCAACTAGAAAACTGTAACAAAACATACCTTGACGAAAATTACGTCAATAGCTAAAAATGGTCGCGTAAAGCGTAAGCGGTGTAAAGTATGCACTACAAATAAGTTGAGGAAGCAAACAACTTACCACTGCGAACAATGACCGGGGCAACCTGGGTTTTGTATTTTAACAGTGCCCATGTATAACGTGTGACCAAGATTGGCAACGTTGGGTTAAACATTTTAGTTAGTAGCGTACTTCTAAGTGAACGATTTTTAATGTTTTATTTTATAATATTTAGAGTTATTGTTTATTTTGTTATTGTTATTTCTCGTTTATTATCATTTTTCCTATGTTTGATGTTTTCAATTATATACTTTTACTTCAATTTGGTTTTATTTGTCCTTTTGTTTCACCTTCTGCATTCAAAATCACGGCAGATTTTGTTCGGCTCCGATAGGCGCCGGTCAGCATTGCACAAAGAAATCCTTAGTAGGTGCGCATGACTCCGATCAGTCACGCACCAAAAATAAAAACACCCAGTATATATGTTCTTATGACTGTTTATAAACAATATAACATAATTAACATGAAATACAGTTTTTTAAAGTTCAGCACCTGGAGTGCTTGACCGTCGCAGCCTCGCAGCGAATGTGTTAAATGGATGTTTCACATTGCTAAGCGTGGGTTTCCTATCACCAAAGAAATACTTTCAGAAAGTGTACAACTCCTTGTCAAGCAAATGAAACGAACAACTCCATTTACTGACGGAAAACCAGGCAAAAATGGTATGAATAATTTTGAAACGTCATCCTGAAGTTTCACAGAGTAGCACAGAATCTGACTAAAGCTAGATCATCCGTATCAGAAGAACAAATTGGGTGTTGGTTTTCCAAAATTGAACAATACGCGAAGGAGAACAATTTTACTGAAATTTGGAGTGACCCAAGAGGGATATATAATTGCGATGAATCTGGATTTTTCTTAGCCCAAAAGGAGAAAAGTTCTAGTTAAAAAGGTGACAAAGCTATCTACTCCTTTATTAATAACGATGAAAAGTGTATTACACCTTTAATAATGTCCAACGCAGCAGGCCAATTACCAAGTCCAATGATTACGTTTACCTACAACAGTATATAATTGCAAAAGTGCCCTCCAATTGGGCAGTCGGTCACTCATTCCGGCTGGATGACGGCTGAATCATTTTCGAATCCATAGCCAACGTGTTTTCCCATGGTTGACAGAAAATAAAGTGACCTTACCAGTAGTACTTTTGTTGATGGTCACAGCTCCACTTGACATTGCCTTTCAGTGAATTTTGTTCTCAAAACGGAATTATTTTGATTAGCCTTGTTCTAATGCCACACACATCATGCAATCCCTCGATGTGGCATTATTCAAACCATTAAAACTGGAGTGGAGGAAGGCTGTCTTAGCCTGGAGATTAGAACATCAAGGAGGCAGGTTCAGTAAAGAAGATTTTGCCCGCTTTTAAAAAATTCTGGAAAATCTGAAAACCACTCCAGATATTTTAAAGAATGGATTCAAATCGTGTGGGTTGTGTCCTTTTGATCCAAATAATATTAAATTTGATAAATTTTGTCAAAAATTAACAACTATACTCCTGTAGAAACAGCAATCGATAAAAAGTAAACAAATGGAATGTTCAACATATTTTGGATTATTTTGAATTCAAAATTCTGACAAATTACAAATTTTTCAGAATATGGGTTCAGAATATACAGGTCCATTGGAAGATAAAAGTTTGTTCATATTTTGGAAACAACTGCATCATCAAGTTTCTCATAATAAAAATCAACAAGTGTCAGTTACAAATACTACTCAAGCACCTATTCTTATTACATTTTCCACAGATGAGATGGCAAACCCTACACGATATCATGCAAACCGAAGACTTTTCTGAAGCACCGATACTTATAACAGTACCAACAGATGACTCTCTAAGATCAAGCATAACCGATAAACCAAAAGAAGGATGTTTCACATCTAACTCTGAGTGACAGCAGAGGATTTACATATAGATCTATTGTTAAATGAAGATGAAAATAATCAAAGGTTCTTAAACGACGGACTAACAACTCAAACGCTCGAACACAATACAGTAGTCTTTGTAGAAACCGAAAATCACAATCAATGACAAGACACCAGATGTTGAAAAAGAGAACAAATTGCAACTAAAGTGGTCGAAAAGAATTAGAACCTAAAATTTTAATATTAGTGAGGCATTTGAAACAACGCCGCTCAAAAGAATATCTGGCGAAGATAACATTCCAACGCCGTTTAAAAAGCTTTATTTTGGCCATCTTCGGTAGCAAACAAAAAGATGTTAAACAACCGAAAGAAAATTACTGGCAGTAGCAACGTGTTCAAAATGGCAAGACCACCAAAGAAGAAAACAAGAAAAGAAGAGAAAGAAGATCGAAAATTAGCAAGAGCACTGAAGTGTAAGAAAGGAAAGGAAATCGATAAAGAAAACAGACAAGAGAAACATTTAACAATTGGGGTTTGTGTAATAATTGAGTACGAAGGAGAATATTTTCTTGGGTTAATTATAAATACCCTAAAAGACCTATATACAATCAAAGCAATGTCCAAGAGTGGAAAAGATTGGAAGTGGCCCAAGGAAGACGACATTTTGGACTATAAACCTAAAGACATTATGTGCGATATTGTTACTCTAAAACAAATCAATAAACGTAGAGTATACGAAGTACCTGAAATGTCAAAATATTGTTCTGTATAAATAGTTTAATTAAGAGTTAAAGTTTTGTTTAATTTTTTTTTATTTATGGATACATTCTTAGTTACCATATTTATATGATATTATAATTAAACCGTTAATACGCTAATACGATAACTAGTCAACGACAATTTTCGGTGTCGATAACTGGTGTATCTGAGGTGATTTATTTACATAATCATTTTATCAAAGAGGTTTAAAAACAACAATTTTTGCTTACCTAGGTGTTATATAAGGTCCAATGTATGTAAATATTATTAATAATAGGCCATTCGAACTAGAATTATAATGTGGTTGTAGTTGAAGTATGAAACTATTGACTGTAATGTCCATAGTTGGTGCATTTACCTTAATACCGTTTTCTGCTGATTTTCTTCCGACAATAATGCTGCATATTTTCAAGATTGTGTATTAGTATACGTTTATTGTCGGTGTAAACATAAGTTTATTTTGGTAGAAACTGAAGCTTTTGTAATTTTACGATTCCGTGATTAATAATGAAGTACCCTTAAGGTTTTTATGCGACACGTTACATGTCTAAACCTCGAAATGGCTGAAATTTAGATTTAAATACCTTACACTTACCATAAAAGAACAAATAACAAAGTTCAGTTCGGAAAATTGTCTCTAGACGCCACCATAATCTAATACTTCTCTGAAATTAATAATGCTAGGCGAGGTTAATCATATATAACTCAAAAGAAATTGTAGAATACTCGACAATATCATACACAATTCAAACTCAAGCAACACCCTTTGACGTTAAACGAGAACGTTTAAATTTAGTCGCAATAATCTTAATAAATTTATCTTAATCCAAAACAACCAACACATACACGTCAATTCAATTATGAAAATCTTTAAGTTCAACTTATGAAAAACAAAATCGTCCAAAAATAAATTTTGAAGCATAAAAGTAACGTAATGATCAGTGCGTTCTTTATGAGTTGTATATGTTCTCAAATACTGCTTGTAATTTTATTTCCGACAAAATTAGTTATTTAGAAATGAGTAGCTTTGCAAAAAAGAAAAATTACCAAAAGCAAAGCTACTTATTTCTGAAAAATTAAAATTAGAGCACGAATTATATTCGAGAAAATTTTATTTATTACAGTACGTTATCTAGTTGACGCGCATACGTAACCTAACCATAGTTTACTAAAAACCAAGTCAAATTTGTTTGCAATTTTGTTGAAAAATAGCCAAGATATATAGGTTCGGAATCAAATCTTTGAGAATGATTCAAAGTGAAGTTGAAGAAACAATGTACCACAATGCAGTAAGAACTCACAATTCAACATTTGTCAGTTTGAAGAGTTTTGTGTATCAAGAAATTTTCCTTAAACCAACGAGCAGAAAACCAAGAAGTAGCGAATATCTTAGAAGATTATGCATTTAATGCGAATAAAAGAGATGGACATACTATGAAGAAGCATCTCTGAAGACAAAGTGGAACACCATTGCAAAACTAACAAATTTGACAGAAAAATAAATCCTTTTAGTGATACTCGATCTGAAAAATCACGTAAACAAGCGATTCTAGAAGACAAAATATTTAAGCAATTCCGCAAAAGAAAAATCAGTACAGTTACCATCGGAGAAAACAATTACAATGATATGATTAATTTCTAGGAAGAGAACACACCATCAGACCTGCAAAAATTTTTATTTAATAGCAGCTAACGAAGCTGAATTTGATTCCAAGCGAAACTTAACCGCCCGCTATGAGTATAATTCAATATTTTCCAAAACAAGACAAGGGGGTGCAAATATTACTTGCCTGAGTAAATGGCTAATACCAAATATGGAAACCCCGAACGTGTGCCCTGTCAGATTTTTACTGCAAATTATTAAAATATTCTTTTATTTAGACTTTTGAACAAGATGCTGGGAAAAAGAACTCGGAATATTACAATAAACCACTTATTTTCGACGGAGAATCCGTCGTGGAAGAATTCTTCTTGATTTAAGAATTTTCCATAAGGAATTAACGAGATGAGAAAATGAGTTAAAAAAGTGCCGAGAAAATTGGTCTCAATACAAAGCGCCAAAATATTACAAACCATTCTGCACGTTCCACTGCTGTGAGTCAACTAGCAAAAGCCGTAGTTGGCGGGCAGCAATAAATTAAAATAACTGGTCACAGTTTGGCAAGATCAATTCGACCCTGTTTACAAGTGGAAAGTTCGCATCATTCGGAAATAATTCAGAGGTTTGGCCAAATGAAAACAACGACAAACACAGAAGCACGGTAGAATGAAGGAAATAATCTTAATACTTCGCTGGGAGAAAATCGAGGACAAGGTGTTAATTATAATAATTGTAGAATTAATTATTACTGTAGTAAATAATACTTACTGTAAATATTTAAGGCCTCTTTCATTACACGTGTGTATATATTTAACATTAATTTAATTAAATTTGATATTTCGTTTGACATAAATTTTTTCACCGTGAAAAATACACTAGTGGTTTTTTACTATAATCTAACCTGATAGGTTCAAATTTGAAAAATCGTGTAATTTTATTAGTTAAAAATTTTCAAGTTGGATAGTCATTAAAATATATTTGATTAATTTCTGAACCTCTTATTTTTATCAGTCTTTGCAATAAGGCCATTACTGTAAATTCGATGAAACTAATGAAATATAAACAATTAAATTTTATAACCGATTCGTCACAAAATAAACATTCTCAGACCAATTGTTATAAACATACTGTGCGGTCCTTTATGTAACTTTACATGTAAATAGGATAAAATCTAATAATGTAATGTTGGCTCTCTTTAATACTCTACATCGGCCTTTCACTTTAATGAAGCCTCATATTAATATTGTTAGGAAAGGTCCATCATAACTGAAATAAAAGAGTAAGCTGAATAGTTTGACTCTATTAACCAATTCTGCAAGAATGTTACACACGTACTACTTCAGTAAAATAACACAAACAATAAACGAATTCAGTAGTGATCAGTGGCCGGTTCTAGACCAATTCAAGGTCACTCGCCCTCTGGTGGTAAGAAATTTAAGCTTTTGGATCTCTTCAAGGTCAAACTTTAGGCGGAAATTCAAATTTTGGAGCTCGCTAAAAGTATAAATTACAATGTCATCATCATAATCATATTACGTCACTCTGCGGTCAAACGGTTTGGCGGGAAATTTTGTCAAGTTCAAAGCTAAAATAATAATTGTAATGTCATCATCATATTACAATTCTTAGAAGTCTAAAAATAGAGTGGGCAAGGTCAAAGATTATTGACCTATAGGGGTATCGTATGACATTTCTTAGAAGTATAAAAATAGAATCAATTCATGGAAATAGGAAGAATGCGGGTTGTCTATTCTAAAAAGTAGACCAAGGTCAAATGGTGCAAGGTCAAAATAGTTTTCTAAGCTAAAACTAGGTGGGTATTTAGCAAGTTTAAACATGTTTTGATAGGTACTCAAGTCACGACACATTTTGCGATATAAACCACAGCGAGGTGTATTGAGATCTGTCAGTTAGTAACTTGTAATGGTTAAACATGAAATTAGCAGGGTTAAACCAAAGCATCTATTGCAAACTTTTTAATGTGACCTCGACATATCAAAAAGTATAAAGTGATTAATGTGGCAGTAATTAATACTAAGTATGGTGAACGTAAGGTGATGGAAATGGATGATTTTAAATGTGTATTACCTCAACGCTTTTTGAGTATTTGAAAGAAGAAACTCGAATGGAAGAATCTAAAACACAAGGATGTCTTCATGAGCAGTTTGGGCGCAGTTGGAAAACAACAAACATAACATTTTGTTTTTAATAGTAGTGCCACTACCCTACTACATGATTTAACTAAAATCATGTCTTAAACAACGTTTAGTCCTAGTGCAATTGCAAGCAAGTACAGTCGTCATAATGCAGGCAGCAAAACATCATTTCTGGAACGATGCAAACTCAGAAGTTCACCGTTATATATGGATACCCACATAGTTGCAGTAACAATATCAATAATAATTTTACCTTGTGTTATTTGTGCTGTCAAAAAGTGATGGTGGTAGTAGCAGTAAAAATGAAGAGAAACATGTTGAAGGTTATTCTTCTAACACTGACAAGCAGCCATATGATTTATCCGAAGTGTATAAACAAGCAGCTAATCAATCCTTAATCGATTGTATTTATTATAAACTATCGAACGATACTCATCATGCAAAACATATGGAGATTGGATACAGTACACATCTCAACCTTGCACCAGCAGTGCGTTCGGGGTGTAGCAACTGTGATCAAAGCAATAATGTAGTGTTGGATATGAAGGAATGGAATGAGCGTCTAAGATGGCATTCATGTGTAGAATTACAATTTTTCCGATCCTAAGAAATTGAAAATAAAATTGATGGGTCAAATTTAAACGAGGATGAAGGTATAATCTATGATTAACATTATGAATCTCTATCTAGCAATCTTGGTATTTATTACAATTGGGAATTGATTAAAGGATATGACAGAATTTTGAAAACTGTTATGATAGAAAACTACAAGTGCTGTTCTTGCACATTCAATTCACATAGTATAGAAGAATTATTCAATTTAAAGGATATAAGCTATAGATTGGAATTTCTTGAATCTTACAATCAGATGTGTTTTTATGAAAAGTTCATACAACAAGTTATTGACTACCATCGTTTTCGTGAGAAAGAAGTCCGTGGTGGTGATGATGACATTTATAAAGACATTGATGATGTTATAAATGCTAAGTATAATATTAATTCACATAACACTGTATGTTTAATGGAAATATTGTATTATCGTCCTGCTTATCTAATGTATAGCATTTACTGAATAAAGAAATAACTATGATTTGTTTTCTCAATTTAGATATAAATACCCCATTTTATACATCCAGGTAAACAGGGTTAGTTAAGTAGCAAAATAGTGCAGGTGGTGGTGGTTTAGTGAATGCTCTAATCAATAAATTCCCGTTTGAATTGCATTTACCTGGTTACCAGCATTGCGGTCCTGGTACAAAGTTAGAAAAACGATTCGCACGCGGTGACCCGGTATTAATCAATTAGGTGCTCAGTGCAAACTTCACGTTATCTGTCACAGAGATTTAGATAGTAGACATAGTTATGTCAATCACATTCAGTTTAGAAGGTGTTGGTAACACAGCTAGATACAACTCTATCCACCGATAGAGCTAGATTTGGGGAAAAAATGTTATTGGATTGGTTGAATTTCACGGTATTTATACAGGCAACGATAGATTTTATTTTAGAACAAATCCATCTCATTTGCATATGAGTTAGATGAAATTAGCGATTATCTAAAATCTAAAATACCCACAGAAAAGTTTACCATTAGAGCAAACAACAATACACCTAAATATGGGATAAACAGTTCATTTGAGATCGATTTTACTAAAAAAATTGCATTGGCCGCATGCTAGGGTTTGAGTTTAAAATATTACAACCAAATATTTTACATACATCTGCTTTAGACGTCCAAATACTTAAACACACTAATCTACACGTAGAGTGCAACATTATAAAGGGATCTTATGGAAACGGGAAACCTGCTAAAGTATTAGATCAAATTGATGTTTCAGTTCCACCAGGTTATCGCTTAGATAAAACTCCAAGTAATACTCAATATTTAGAAGTAAACACTGACATAATTAGTAATATAACAATTAATTTGACTAATCAAAAGGGTGAATTAATAGACTTTGGTGAAAGTGAACCATCCACAGTACGCTTAGAACTAAAATAACATGGGTCTGAGAATTAATCCAGGACCAGTTCCATCTTTCAAAATTCATGTAAAAGACATCAACCCTACAGTAAGTCATTAATCAGTCATCGACCTTCATTGCGGTTAACATCTGCAGAGAAATACTTTTTAACGTCAATTGGTTCAAAAGTTCTGAACCACAATGGTAGAATCGTTAAACGTCTTTCAAAACGTACATTTTAATGATACTATAATTAAATCAGATATTCACACTTATCTTCCGTATGGATCTTCTAAATATGGACCTTCCGAAGAAGTACGCAACTTAATTCAAAGTCAGGATCTAATTACGGCTACTTATGAGGGTTTTCTGCACATAGAAGGTAAACTTGAGCTCAAAAAGAAGATGAAAGAAAAGCATACAGCTTAACAACAATTTCCCGAACTTTCTTTTCGAAGAAATCGTTATGAGTTAGGTGGTCAGAGTGTGGATGTTTGCAGAAATCCAGGTATAACATCTACGCTTAAGGGATGTATTTCTTATACGGCAAGCAAAACCAAAGCACTAAGCTATTTGAGATGGTCGCCAAAGAATGAAGAACCATTACAAGTAGAATTCGATGAGCAAAATGGAGAAAAGTCTTTTACAGTATGCATACCATTGAACCAGATATTTGGAATAATGGTGGATTATCGTCAGGTAATCGTGAATATGCGCTAAGAGTTAGTTTTAATTCGATCCAGAAACGATACAAACTGTTACTATGATGAAGTTGATGCCGCAATAACCTTAAATAAAATTCAATGGAAAGTACCACACTTAACACTTAGTGATGCTGCGAAACCTAACTTGTTTCAAGGAATCAATAAAATTCTATTAATACTATTCCATTTCGTCAATGGGAGATATATGAATTACCTTTTTAATACAGGCAACCTCAGACATATGGCCAATAAAACATCAACTCAACTGGAAAAACCACGTTGGATAATTGTTGCATTCCAACAAGGTAAAAGGTACACAAATTCAGCAAGGGCCGAAAATTTTGATCACATTAACGTCACAAATCTTAAAGTACATCTTAATTCTGAGTATTATCCATGTGAAGCATGCATTTGAACTACAGTGCTAACCAATACATCGCAATTTTTTAAATTTAGATGTGATTACTATGATCAAGTGATAAAGATGCATTATTCAACTATTCCGTATTCAAATTATGTCCTGTATTTGTAATGAACTGCTCTAAACAAAATGAATCCTTGAAAAACTCAACAGTAGACATCAAATTGGAAATGGAATCTCTGACACATTTCGATAATGGAATTGTTGTCTATAGTCTTATCCTCCATGATGTTATTGTGCAGTTCAGCTCACTCACTAGGAAAGTGAAAAGTTATAGTTATTGTAATATAGCTTAGTATATAAATAAAAATGCTGTAATTATGCCTTTAATTTTATTTCATTCGCTAACGATGAAAGTAGTTGCTCAAAAACAAAACCTTCAATTCAAAATTATGACTTTGATGAAAAGTCTATTACTTCAAAACATGGTGATTTACTTCCTAATAGTATACGTGTTATTATATGTGGCCCCCTAATGGTCGCTACCCATAATAGAACCTCTAACTGAAATAGTAAATAAAATCAATCCAGATGAAGAAAAACACCTAAAAAGGAGCCCATTCGCATTAAACCCAAAAACCACCCCTATTCATATTTCCGAGAAAGCTAGCTACAGCCCCACTAGCCCACTAGCTCAAGTTCAACGGACTCAGACTTCACCCATTAGGTGATTCAAGAAATGGTACTACTAGACCACTAGCTAAGCTTCCGTTTTTCAAAAATCCTCCTCCAGGTCTTCGTGCACCATCTTTCTTAGATATATCTGTTGCAGGAGATATTAATATTGAGGAGAAGAACAGCCTCTTAGTGTCACAGAAGATTCTACTACCCATAATGAACCCATCTCAGAAGAATTTCTCAGTATCATGAACTACCTCGTATATACGTTGAACGTATTATGAGGGATCCTGAAGGTGTTATTGATCATACTTATGTAGTCCACTATGACACCAAAACCCAATTAAATTTAGTAAATTCAAAAGATAGAAAAGATTATAGAAGTATTTTAGAAGCTACTAATGTTGTAAGGCGAGATTAGGCGTAAGTGGGCAAATTCGAGGAGCCGCAGCAAAAGTATACACAAGTAATCAAACCCTTGCTGTCATCATCATCACCCATAACCATGGTAGGTGGAGCTATGTTTTTAAGGAATTAACAAACAGGCCGATTGAATATAAATGCTGGAATGATGTACATGAACTAATTCGTGATCTAGTGGTATTGTGGGCAAAAAATTGGCAGAGCAGGGAATATAGGTTTCGTGAATGACATAATATCAATTGTAGAAGAACTGTATGAGGATGGGTACATTGAAAAACCAAACAGCAGTTTTTAAACAGTATAAATGAGAATGGATTGATGTCGGCATATCATAACATGACCCTTGACAAATTTGGACGTTCACAAGTCCAGTATCAATTCAAGAAATTAAGCCCTCAGTTTACACTGATTGATGTTAATCAATTTGATATCGAGAATATGAGACTCAGCAATGTTGCCAGCCCCATAGATCCTCAAGATGCCATCACTAAGCAATACTATTTATCAACAACATTCAATTTGGATGGAAACCGTTTGACACAGTTGGCGGATCCGGAAGATAGTGATACTATAAGTAAAGGATATCTTGATTATTGTCTACAAGCAGTTCAGAAAGCTTTTAAAGGAAACTATAACGTTTATCTACTGTTGGAGCACAAACTATATCAACTTAAAGAAATTGTGGATAATACCGTGTCCAAATTATAACTCAACGAATTGCATAAACCTGCACGAAACAAATTTAAACAAAGGCGCACAATAATTGGAGGTGTTGATGACATTTGGCAAGTAGATTTGGCTGAATTTAACACATATGCCAAACAAAATAAGGACTATAAGTGTATATTAGTGGTTATCTACTGTTTTCGAAATACTTATGGACTAAAGGATTAAATACGAAAACAGGTCAAGAAGTTACCAAGGCCATGCAAACAATCTTCAGAAAAGGATGAAACCTACCAATTAGCGGACAGATGCAGAAAAGAATTCTACAATGAGCATTTTACTAAACTAATACGGTGTCAATCATTACTCCACCTATAGCACAAAGAAGGCTGAAATTGCGGAACGTGTTATCAGAACCATTAAGGGTGTTCTATATAAGTCATTCAGCCTACAAGGTAAATACAAATAGATTAATACAATTGATACCATAACCATGGATTATAATAATCGTAAGCATAGAACTATCGGAATGAAACCCAAAGATGTCGGTAATCATACAAAGCTAGAGGCTTACATTCACATAAAGATATTCGATAGAAATCCATATTCTGTGGGTGACATAGTACGAATCAGTAAATTTAAGAGTATTTTTGCTAAAGGATACACACCCAATTGGTCTAGTATTTAAGATTGTGAATGTTAGCATTACTAACCCCACTACGTACATGCTGGAAGACATGAAGGAAACCCTGTACTGGGAAGGTTTTATGAATATGAATTACAGAAAACAAAGTATCCTGATGTGTATCTAGTAGAAAAAGTGCTTCGCTCCAAGAATAATAAGTTGTTCGTAAAGTGGTGGCGATGGGATGAAAGATCATGGATCAATAAGGATGATATCGTTTTATAAAATTTAACTTGTAATTTGTGAAATAAATTACTTATATTAGTTATATAGTTTGTATAAAAGGATGTAGCTCTTAGATGAAATAAAACGCACAAAAAATAATGGTATTTTATTTTTAAATATAAATATTACATTTGTTTTAAAATCTCATTATTTTATAAAGTGAACCTAACGATCTTCTATAATCATTTAAATTACTGGATGGCCATATCCCCGAATATGGCCCCACCTCCATCCAAAGCAGGAATTTGAATTTGTTTCACCTTTGTTGATGTTGTCTAGTATCCAATAACAAATTTTGTGGTGCTCATCATTTTCCCACGGTCGCAACTTATAGTTGATATTTTGTTCTAATAATATTTCAATCAAAATATCGAGGCACTTGTAGTTAGCATAATGTGCCGCTTTCTCAATACATTCAGTTATAATAAATAAAGTGTCTTTGTAAGCAATGTTTTCTAAGGTAGATTTAACATATTTCCAACTTTTCCAAAATACTTTCTAAATCTGCATAAATTACAAACAGCACCTTTTCCTGGAATATGAAATTTTTGAACTGCATAAACTTTTTGCTTTAGTAGGTAGCTTGACAGAGCTTCGATTAAGTTGATGACAGTGAGTGATGTGTTTTGTAGAACATGATCTGAAGCAAAATGGTTTAAAATCGATAACAAATCAATTTCTTGTGCTCCTTATCCAATAGTTGTTTAGAAAAAGAGCCGACATATTTTTAATCCACGTGAAATGATAAACAGTATTATTTCTTGTATTAATATCACCCGCAGCTTAATAATTAGCAGAAAGTACTAAAAGATTTATAGGTTCCCTCACTATTTTGATTTTCACTTAATACAAATGGTAATATAACTTTCCCTGAATGCAAAACAAATTAGTGGAGAGGTTGTTTAACTGTTCAAATTTTTTACATCATCTAGTTTAATGGGAAGGAAATTGAATCATAATTCAAAACATCCTTAAAATGAGGATAACTGGAAACTCTGAAATCTGAATGATATTGTACGGGATATAGTGCCGAAACAACGGCCCACAGAAAGCAATACTCATCGTCATTTTTAACATTCACTACCGCATGCTTTACTGCTATGAAGTAGGAACTTTAACGTAATTGAAAGGCCACCTCTAAATGGGACATAGCTATTAATATTCACCTTTAAACGTAATACTTCACGTAATGTCCAACCGGAATCTCTTTCGGAAAACTTCTCTAACTTTTTTATAATTTGTAATAAACGTTTTCATTATTACGTAAATTAGTCGCAATATTGATGGAATAATTTTTATGGTAAAAGTCTTCAACTCGATAACGTGATTTATAGGATGGATAAAATTGCAGGCTAAAAGGACATTCACCTTTAGCATCAATTGTCTTAGAATTAATTTAACCTTTCGTGCAAAACTATTGTATGCATTTTGTAAAAAATAAGAGGGTCCTTGATGTTTGCTGTATTGACTATAATTCCGTAAGTAACCTACCATTAAAACACGAATCTAGATAGTACCAACTTAATTTTCGTGTGCTCTTTTTAGCGACATTGGCAATTCCACTACCTGTTTTCTCTGAAGCGTTCCTTAACTGTTTAACTCTTATAAGGTAACACTTTAACAATAATAAATTACTTTCGAGTTTAAGCAAATTTTCGCATGTCTCTAAATAAATTTTATTTTGAATTATATCTTGCAATAGCTAAATATTGGTGTGAATTATACGGATGTACTTTACAAATTCATTTTGGTTATCAACAATGGAATAATACTTGTTAAATTAATAATATCACTACTACTGAGTATACCCTTACTCATGGTTACCTTCAAAACTGTATCCAACACTGCAAGAAAATGTAAAGCCCACGCGCTGTCGATTATGTTGTAACGGAAATAAATATACTTATTATAAATGATATATAAAAATGTAACTATAGAAATACTTTAGGTCTACAATTGCAATTCTAGTCACGAGTGCAATATACTGACTGGTATAACACTGCAAGAAAATATGAAGCACACGCGCTGTCGATTATGTAGTAACGAAATAAATGTACTTATTATAAATGATATATAAAAATGTAACTATAGAAATACTTTAGGTATACAATTGCAATTCTAGTCACGAGTGTAATATACTGACTGGTATAACACTGCCCTTTATGTGCCTATATAGTAATATAAACCCAGCATTCAAGGTCAAAACTGGTTATAACTTGTTGCAAGAGCTTCAGTGTTCAAGACAGATGCATGGATTGCACTTTGTAGCGTTTACTGGGAATATCTATTAACCCTGACATCAATACTGTTCTCATGGCTTATGCTGCATCACCTTTGCTTGCAGCGGTCATACGTTGCACTTTGTGGCGTTTACTAAGAATATGCATTAACTTAACCTTGCTGACAGTCTGCAAAATGCCTTCTCATGTCTAAATTATGCTGTATTCATTAGAGTTCGTTACTTTGCTTGCTTAAGTTAGTTCATTGTACTAACCACTTCTACTTGTTATCAATTTCGTTAACGTTAACAGATCTGTGTGTATATAATGTTAAAGTTTTAATTGAATACTCATTAATTACTCACCATTAGTAATGGCTTCATCGAGCAAACAATCTAAACTTTCACTAAAACGCAAGCAAAACCTTGTACTTTGCATGATGTTTTGGTGCGCCCATCACATAACACCGCAGAACCAGCACCCTTTGAAGAGACCATCCCATCTTCTCCATAAGGGATAGTAATGTAGAGGATGTATTTCAAGAGGAATGTATAATTTTAATTAATATTATAGTTTCCTTTTATTAATTCATAGGGAACTCTTAGTACAAATAAAATTATTCATCTTTTCAGCATAACGCCAGCAACCACGGTTATAGAAGCATCCCCACAACCACCACCGTTTTGAAACCTACAATATGGAGGAAAAAATTTGGCTCTTATAGAAGGCAACTCACACAGCAGGATGATGAGCAGGACCTACTAACCCTTCAGGCCTTCAGAGAAAAAAGTATTTGGTGGTTACGAAAACTTCACAATGACTATATTAATAGTGAGATGACGGGGATGGGGCGAGTAGAAAGACTGAATGAAGAACTGGTGGAGGCTAATCAGTATTTAGAGTGTGTTCGGAAAATATAGTAAAACTGAAAATATATTGCGTACGTTGGAAGAGATGGATGTGTGATGTGTTTAATGTTTTTCTTTTGTGAAATTTATTGTATAGTTAACTTTTCATTGTAAAAATAAATGTAAAGTTTTTTTTGTATTTTATTTCTTGCAAAATACTCTCATTATCCAAAAAATTTACTACAGCTAAAAATGTGAGCGATAGTTCAATTTGCGCTAGAAAAGTGAAATGATCTACGTTAAAAGGAAAAAATTGAAAACATCTGGAAGTATGACTTACCCATGTACTCATATATAAATTTCTACATCAAAGTAAAGCAGTCATTTTTTGCAAATTTTAAGTGCATGTTGCGTTACAAATTTATTTATTGTAAAATATCATGCATATAAAGATAGTGTAAAAATGCAGTACAGTAAAAAGTGAAAAAAGTTTGCGTTAAATAAAAGTCAAAACAGTTCCCAAAATCATGTAAATCTGAAAACTTTACGCCATGTATTTATGCAATACAAATGACAATTGCATTCATACATTTGCAAATCCCGTTTCAAAATTGTAGTGTAAATTGGTGACAGATAAATGTAGAATATTCGCATTCACACCTGCATAAAATGCTTTCAAAACAAGATAACTACGTCCATTATCCTGCAATTCTTGAAGCAGTAATATCCACGTTCCATCGAAAATTGTAAATTTGGAGTCCTAATCAAACTAAATTAGAAAACAAGTCATGTTTTAAGTGCTGTTTGTTGTTTCAAAATTGAATTGGTTAATTTAAGGAGCATTTCGATAGATGTATACATAAAATGGGTAAATTGCATGCATATGTTTCTTCTGAGCTTACGTAAGTACAAAAGTTGTGTTTTAAGTGCTCTTTGTTGTTTCAAAATGGAATTAGTTAATTTAAGTCATTTTTCAAATTTTAATAAATTTATACATGAAATTGATAAATTGCCACTTATAAAATAACTGCGTTGAAATAAAAATTTTTCCTGAGAATTAAGTGCAAATTTTAAATTTTCAGGACCGCATCTTTTGTAGGAATTTATTTTCACCCTACCCTCACATCCCTCCTACACCCTGAGGAAAAGGACATCAAAATTGAGTCGTCTTTTATCTCTTTCTATAGATATACACATATATTTACTTACATCACACACCTTCAAACATACATCACCTTTATAGTTCAAGTACACGTCTATCGTTCACACAACAATAATTCAAATTATACATTCCATTCTAGTACAATACTTGTATTTCAAGTTAAATATAATATTACAAATCACACTGATAATACTATATGGACAATGCATTTTGAAATTGCAAACTCTTTAGTCATTACGAGTACAATCCATTTAAAATGGGTTGTAATTGCATATATAAATGTAAAATATCCAAAGATACATTGTGAGAGTTAGTATTACTTTATTTCATAAAAAATCTTTAGAATTTATTTTAGAAAAAAACATATTACAATTACTTTACAAATATGTTAAACATTTATTATATTACATCACACTTACTATTGATACTCAATTAATTTGGAAAATATTAAAATGTACGTTTTATATCGAATTGTGGTCTATAATATTTCACAGTTAAGGAAGGCTTGCTTTAATTAAAAAACGTTAGATTTTTTAGATGAACAACATATTACAAATATTTCCGAAATAAATAAAGGATTTTATTTTCATCAGTATTTATCTCAAAAATTTATTGATTTTGTACAGTCTCAAAATTTTTAATATAAATGTGAATATAAATTTATGCAAAATATCACGAGAGTATTGTTGGTTGCATAACATTTCAGGGTTAAAACTTTATTATTATGCTCTTCTTTACTTACAAAATATTTCTGTCACCTATTAGGTAGCTTTTACATTAGAAAGCTTTCCCAATTTGATATGTGTTAGATACCTTTAAAAGTCGACGGAGGTGTTGGGTTTTTAAATTTATTTTTGGCAAATCCTAACGTTACAATTTTATTATTTATTATATATAAATACAATAACTCACTTATACACTACAACATATTAATACCAAATATGTTTAAATGCCTTTTCATTTTCATACTCGAAGCTTCTATTTATTTCATACACCTAAATCTACTTTTAAATCTTACATTTTGGTATCAACACCTCCAACTTCTTTTTCACTCAACGATAGTTAATACTTGTTCCTTTCTTGCGCTTCTTATCTTTCATACTACCATTTTCGTTATTTCTGCTAATACTTAATCGCGCGCACCCAAGGAAGCCTTTTATTATAAATCTGCATCCTTCAAAACCGCTAACCTAGACAAAATGTCTTCTTCTTTCCATGAATTTATTCTATTTTTATACTTCTAAGAAATGTCATACGATACCCCTATGGTCAACAACCTTTGACCTTAACCACTATATTTTTAGACTTCCAAGAATTGTAATCTGATGATGACAACATTGCAATTTCTGTTTTTAGCTTTTGACCTTGACATACAAATTTTCCGCCAAAACGTTTAACCGCAGAGTGACCTTGTAGTGATGATGATGGCATTGCAATATCTATTTTTAGCGAGCTCCGAAAATTTAAAGTTCCGCTAAAGGTTTGACCTTGAAGAGATCCAAAAGCTTACTATTCTCACCACCAGAGGGCGAGTGACCTTGAATTGGTCCAGAACCGGCCCCTAATCACTACTGAATTCCAGTAGCTTAGATGAAATGGCCCCACTAAAACTTACGGTATGGTACCAATACGTTTTCGTATGGCCTAATTAAAATTTGCAATACTAACACTAGTATTTTACAGGTCAATCAATCATCCACTACTTAACAATATTTACTACTCTGATGTATAAATTCGTTAATCCTCCATAAGGTTAAACTCCTTTATTTAATCCTTGGGGTAGTTACATACACTTGCGTACCCTCGACCTTTTACTTTGTCGGTAGACAATTCAATGTTCGCTTCTACTCAGGTCCTTTAATGTTTGTATTAATTTGCCAATTTGTTTTTAATTGCCTCCTCAAATGTTCGTATTTATATCAGTATCCTTAATATGCAATACTGTTAACTTCAATTTACAATATTTAAAGAATATATTTCTTAGTCAAAAGGATCACTTTAAAAGTTTATTTTCTATAGCGCAAGTTTTATACACCGTACTTTTCTTAATACATCGATAGCTCTTTATTACAAATCTGTTTGAATATTTTTCGTCAATTTTGAAAAAGCTTTATGACTACTTCTAACTTACATATGACCACTTTTTGTAAACTTTTAATATTCTATCGCCAAAATGTATGTAGTAGAAAACAATTCATGTTTTACCTGTCGCACTGGCTTCTTACAGCGTATTTACCATAGACCGTTGTCTCTTTAAAAAATTATAAGTTTGCGCTCGCGGCCGTTCTATGTAAGGGTTTGCAATCAAATTTTTTCTATTACACCATTCTTCCTTTTTATAGGTACTTCACGTCCATCTAGTCAACCTCATCAAAAGTCTACCCGCTAAATTAAAATCAACTACTCTCCAAGCGTTTAAATGTCACGTGCCTTTGCCGGAATTTAAGTTAAGACAAAGGGGTTAGGTGGCACCAATACAAATACCGGCTATTCATCTACGCTTTCTTGAAATATTCAAAAAACGCAATAACTCTATGAAATGCCCAAATTCGATATTCAGATCCATTCAACACAACATTCATAACCAAATTCAATTTTTATGAAAGTCTCACATACGTGCCAAGTTTGTTTTTCACAAAATTAAGTAAATTTGGAATATTATTTGACCTTGAATCATACATAACATTTTCCTTTGTAAAATAAATTTTAACTCATTTATACAGGTGAAAATACATACATATTCCCTGTACTCTTTAATACAATATCAAGATGCCTTTAATTCACTCAATACCTATTCATAGCAACTTTCAACCTACATTCCTCGAAATACAGGAGGCACATAGTGTCACACAGTATAGTCTCAATAAGGGTTTTACTGAAACATTACTTCTGATTAATTCTTTCAGCACAGTCTCTTTTGTACAGCATTCAAATGTTCTTTTACATAATATTTAACGCTTTACTACGAACTACGTGATGTAACGTTTACATCAAATTTAGGTTATGCTAAAAAAATTCTCCTGTACAAACACACGTACAGTACGTTAAAATTATCTCACATCATACGTACAACGCAAAAAGAACGCTAAAGGATACCGCTAAGATAAAAAGTTCAGAAAAAACAATTTTTATAACTTACCTCACTGAATAATTTAAAGATAAACTATAATTCTTAATGAATCGGAACAAACGTTAATTTATCGCACCGTTTTAAGCAATTATAGTCTCAAAGAAAATTCAGACAACAATCCACCCTTAGTAATGAAGTTATAGAAACGAAATTAGTTATCGCACCGTTTTAAGTAATTACAGTGTCAACGAAAATTCGGACAACGGTCCACCCTTAATAATGAGGTTATAGAAATGAAATTAGTTATCGTGGCTACAGGCATACGTGGACGCCTGTCCGTACCCACAAACAAGCACATGTATGCACGCACGCATTCACAACCTGCATGTACGCACACAAAATTAACGTAATTTTTAAGTGTGTGATGAAGAACCATACAACGGATTTCCTGCATTGTGGTAACCTTGTGGTTCTTCCAGCCTTGACAGGCCTTTCTTGTCTACTCTCAGAATATAACGTAGGCGAGACAACTCCGATTTCCACCAGCCAAACCTCAGCGCTTACTTTAGAGTAAACGATTGTAAATGATGACTTAACTTAACCGTCACGCCATTCTCTTGCAGGGTAGGCAAAACAATCCCTGCCTCTTATTTATTTTTCATTCACAATCTCTCTCCATGCTTTCCTATCTCTGCATACCTCCTAGCTTCCACAAGGTTCATACATTGTCTGACATGCCCTTTTATTTTTAAAACTCCTTATCTTTTTTCCTTTATCATACATTCTATTGCATTCAGCCAAGTTTTACGCATCCTACCAAACCGCGCCTTTCCTCTAACCTCACTCACATGTATTTGCTTCGTTAATCTTGCGTTGTTCACTCCTCAATGTGACCAAACCAACGTAATATACTACTTTTATATCTATTCATCATCGTCTTTTCTAGCGACACTCCGTCATTATGCATTCATTCTTTATTTTGTCTCTTCTCGTTTTACCACATGTGCTTCTCAGGAAGCGCATTCCCAGGCATTTTTTTCCCTGTTTTTAAAATACACATATTTCACTTACATACAGTACTGATGAGACAAACACGCCATTATAAATCGCTCGTTTCACCGCTAGGCTCATGCTTTCATTTCTCATTATCGTCCACATACTTCCAATCACTTTCCTTTCAGCATTGACCCTCGTCCAATCTCGCCCTCCATTGTACCATCTGCAGTAAACATTCTACCCAGATATACCAGCTCGTCCACTTGCTCCACAATTTCACCTTGCGGGTAAATACTCTACTCTCATTTCCACCTTCCCGATTGGACACCACAATCTTAGTTTTGTTCACGTTTACCTTCAGGTCGATCCTTTCACAGACTGTATCAAACTTCTTCAGAGCGGTTTGTAGCTCATACGCACTGTCACTTAATAAGACTGCATCTGCATACAGCTGAAGTCATACATTTACGTCACCACCATTACACCATTAGTATCGGTACATCCTTGTCTAACACGTTTATCCACGTGTACATTGAACAATCACGGTGACATCACAGAGCCTTGGCGCTCCTTGCTCAATATTAAAGTATTCACTCACACCTCCTCTCACCCTAATAAATGCCCGACTACCGTTGTATACTGTCCTTATTCCATTTATTAGACCTTTATTTACGCCATATCCATTTAATATTTCCCACAGCTTCTCCCTATTCACTCTGTCAGATCTAGAAACGCACAGTACAGCCTTCCTTTTACCCTTAAACACTTTTCGATCACCTGCTGGAGAGCAACCTTCTGATCCACACATCCTCTCCCTGGCATGAAGCCACCCTGCACATCAGAATTCTTCCAAATACATTACCAGACACGCTGAGCAAACTTATTCTTCTGTAGTTCTTGCAATCACTCTTGTTCCCTTACCCTTACACAGTGCTACAATTATCGCGCTCTTCCAATCCTCGGCACTTTTCCACACATAAGGTATACATTGAATAATTCACACAATCTTGGTATAAGCTTTAAACCCCATACTTAGCATTTCGCCAGTGATTTCATCTACACCTGCTCCTTGCCGTTTTTCACCTTCCTACCGTTTTCTACCTCATTAATCCCAATATCCTCAGTTTCATTCACCATTCCTTCTACATTCTCTTTATTGAACCCTGTACCCTTATTTTACACACTACTGTACAGCTTTCCGAAATATTCTTGCTAGAATTTCCTCACTTCACAATCGTCCCATACTATTTCGTTGCTCGTATTCATCACTCCTACATCGTTCTGTTTAGGGACCTATTTCCAGAAGAGTTTTTGTTTCCTCTAAATCATTCTGCATTTTCTCTCCTTCCACAGCCATCAATTCCTCTTTACTTATTCTCACTGCCTCCTTCGCTTCTTTGTTTCTTATTCTGTACACCTCATACAATCGCTTTTTCTCAATCTCATTTTTGCAGCAATCATTGCCATGTTGTAAAGGGACGCCGTCAGATATCCCGATTTTTATTATTTTAATTAGTTCCCAAAGTTTATTAGCAAGACGCCGTCCTTTATAAAAATTTTCTTATCATGATTAATTATTTGCTAAGTAAAATACCAGTACTTATTCACGGAATTTAGTAAGATAACGTGACGCGCTAAATGCACAGGTGCAAGCCATTATAAAAATTCGTACAAGTTCTAGTAAAAGTTAAACAGATTTCATAACGTTGCATAAAATTGCACAATAATTAATCATGCATCCTCCTCCAGACGTAAATCCCAAAAACGTTTAAAAGTTTGTATACGTCAGAGCATCTTCCACCAATACGGGCTTACGGAAGCTCACCAAAAAGTTTCGTAACCACCCTCGCGAATTATATATAAAATGCGGCACGCGCTGCTAAAAGAGTCTTGTGTTAAAAAATCTTGTGTTAAAAAAGTCTTAAAGTCAGAAGTCAAGAAGTCAAAGTCTTAAGTCTTAAAGAAGAAGAAAGAAATCCTTTTCAATCTCACTCGTTAGCAGAAGCTCCCTTAGAAGCACGCTACCAGAAGAATTCGAATCAAAACCGTGTGCTATATCGTCGCGTTCGCGCCGACTGCTACCTGTTGGAAACCATCCGCTTGTAACCGCCGTCCGAGTAGAAATCGCGACTCCGCGACTTGATAGCATCACCGAAGTTAAAAGGTTAGAGTTGCAGAGATCGAAAGGTGAAAGTACGTAAGTTGAGATACCTGGTGATAGGGATATGCAGGTTTGTAAGCCCGACGTACTCTTCTGTTACTAGACGTACTCTTCTGTTACTAGACGTACACCTACACTGTGGAGTTTGAAGGGTAGTTGCCCGACATTCCATTTGACCGACGGAGAACCTATTGTTTGGAATAACGGGTGGTTTGCCCAGATTACTAACGAAGGAAATCCACCTACACAAATTTACACGAACACTACAACACAACACACCTCGATAAACGTACCAGCGACCGCCAGATACCTGTAATTAAAACCTCGTCGGAAGATTAAGCTGAACACCTCGTTAACGCCGTTAATCCAGTAATATAGAAACGTAACCGTAAACACTAGACGTGTCCGTCAGTATTAAATAACCACCTGTAAAGTAAACAAACCACCACCGCCGCCACCGTAAAATGTAAGTTGCACCTTTGACAAGGACTAAGATTGTTACCCGTAAACCAGAAACTATCTGATAGTTTCTTGTGTTAAATAAGTCAAATCGTGATTATTAGACGCGAAAAGATTTACTTTAAAATAGAAAACGAAGGTTTTATATTTTAAAACCGCTAACATAACAAAAGCTTTTATTTGTTATTTTTGTTTAAATAAAACCGGTATACTAAAATTAATCTCGTAAGAGGAAACAAATAATACGCCGCAACCGTACACCAGCTACCTAAATAAACGAAAAGCTTTCATTTAACTAAAGATAGTACATTAAATGGAATGTAAATGTGAATGAGTTTATTTTCATAAGAAAAGCAGGTACAAAATTATACACTTATAACCGACCGCTTTAAAATATTGATTATTTCTTTAAAGGCAGAGTATTGAACTCAGTGTCTTATCGCGCACGTGTTTATACCGCGTTATCTGGCTACCTGCTTCTGTATTTTATACAGGGACGTATTCAGGTAAAATTATTTATTTATTTCGGCAATTAACCAGTATAAATTGAAACAGTTCAAGGACGAAAACTAAAACTCAAAACCCCAAACCTTCTATTAATGTTACATTACAGAAACTCCAGAGGACCACCTAACCATTAGTACCTGGACGAAGGATGTCTACTTAAAGATACCGAAGAGAGTAGCGTTACCGTTACAATTTGGCACCGAGAGCATGGGTCACAGTTCCGTACGTTTACCTGTATCTATCCTAGTTAAATAATTTAAATAACCATATAATATAGAAGTGTAAACTAAATAGGAAATAAAGTTATATATATATATATATATATATATATATATATATATATATATATATGAACCTTTGTAATCTATTTGTTCAACGTGTTGAGAACCTGAATAACGAACCCCGATCCTTATTTTGCAAGTACAAAATTCCGACTGAGCTAGAAAAGGGAAAAGTGAGAATTATTCATTAGTAGTAATACCCTCAACAGTCAAACCGCAAAGGCACGTGAGAGCGTTACAATGTACGCATCTTTTTCTTACATACTGCCTTTTTAACGACTCATTCCACCAAGCACATTTTTCTGTCTACTTACAGTCGTCCACATATCCGCACGGTACAATTGACAACACAGTTTTCAAGTTTATCCATGCACTTTCAACGTCAGTGTCTCTTATTTGTTCGCTCCACTCTGCTTCATTTACATTCAACCTTTACTATCTACTAGTTTGCCTACCTTAATTCTGGACGTTTGCACTACGTTTGCTTTCCTTCTCCAGCCTCACTTTTGTCCTAAACACACTCTCGACATTACCAAAATTGGTCCGATCCACATCGATCGGCGCATTACTTTGTGTTTTTCACAAGGTTTCTAAGCCGTTCATCACACACTATCAAGTCTATCATACTTTTAGGCTCTTTGCCATGTATGCATATGCACATTTTATGTTCAAACCACGTATTGGATACAAACAGGTTCTCTCCTCACATATGTTCACCAGGCGTTCATCATTCTCATTGACTCTTTGGTATCCGAACTTTCCTAGAACGCGTTCAGTATGTTCTCTCTGTACACCTACCATCCACCACTATCATCACTCTTTCGTTTGGATTGCATACGTTCAACACGTTCTCTACTTCATTCCGGAAGTTCTCACGCTCCTGGTCTCTTTCTCCATCAAGATAAGTTCTTCGAAACTCTACTTTCATTCTAACCAGTATTGCCGGGAGATACTGTTTAACACTATTTTCGCTCTTTCATTTACGACCACCCCAACTCCTTTTGCGCCATGCACTTCAGTCTCAACTCCTTACCATAATGCTAGGCTGCCGTCCTCCATCTCCACAGCATCCTTTCCTTTGCGCTTTGTCTCGATACACACAGAATATCAAGGTGTCTTTCCACCTTACATCCGCACTTTCAAATTCTTTACCATGATTAGCTCTAGCATTCCACGTACCTACTGGCCACTCATTCCTTGCACAGTAGTCAGCAATGGAGCCTGTCTGTTTCGTCCTTGACCACCTTGTAGCCAGGTCGATCCGAGGCAATTGTACTGTTCTCTTGAGTAATACCATAGCGAGCAGACCGGTTACTGGCCAAATCGTGCCCCGAACGATGTATCATTCTCTACTAACGGTATCGTCCTACTATCGGACAGTTAACTGTTTACTGCCTCGACACGTAAGAAAGTTAGAAGTAGAAATATAGACAGAGACAAGAAAGATATAAATAATAGAGTGTATACTTACTGTATGGATATCTACATGGGCATACATATACATTTTCCACTTACATACCCTTCAATCTCGTCAGGTTTCAACCAGATTGCCCCTACAGGATTCTTGGATTTCGACCTTCCACTGGATGCTGTTATTTATTTGCAACCAAATGATTAAAGTATTTTTAATTTAGCTTTCCAGTTATATTTATTTCGTTGTTATTTAATTTAATATTTATTTATTAAATCTGTTTTATTAGTATTGCGAACTGTGACAACTTAAACGTTTCCATCCTCTAAGTTTCTCTTTTTATTCAATTGACGGGTAACAATAAATAACGATAATGGTCCCGTTATCTGTCCCGACATTAATTGTTTACTTTTAGGATTCATTAATTACAATTAAGATCAAACATAGTAACAAAGATAAAAGTTAGCTTAAATTCTGAATTTGCAGTCAAGGAAAAATATTGTATAAGACAATATGCAACACACTGTTATAAGTAAACTTAGAATCAAACATATTACCAAAACAAAAATTGGATCAATCTTCAAATTTGAAAACAAAGAGAAAAACAGTGTTCAAAACTTACCACTTAATGATAATCAACAATAAAATATGTTGCAATATCCTATGTGACGTGTGTAATTCGGTAATGTAACTCTTATATTACACAGGTATCTAAAGCACGGCACTTTGCTTATTATGTTTTAACTTATTTTAATTTTCAACAAAATCATCCCGCACATAGGCAACACATTACATTCAACAATTTTTGCCAGTAGTTATGTAACAGCATGTTATAAACTTACTGGTCTAATTCTGTTTCGACGTTTCAAGCCATAAAGGAAATATTTTAATTAACTTTTAAATTTCAACACGTAACTTTAATTTTAGTTTTGAATCTAGTTTCTAAAGATACTTATAGGCAAAACGTTTCCATACTTTTTATCATTGTTTTAACTGTGTTCTCATTGAGATGTTATTATGGTTTATCAGACGCTCCTAATCTACTAAACGCTATTTAATGGTTCTATCTAATCAATGAAAGAAGATGTAATAACCAAAAACGATTTTGATAAATAAATTAAAGGTATATTAAATTACTTCAATATTATCTCTAATATCAAAATAAAAGAAATTAAATAGTTTACCCTGAACCAGTGTAAAAGAAAATACAACAAAATACAACTCAAAGTAATGAGGAGGAAAGTCAGGAAGTACCGGACAGCGGCCAGGTGTCTCATTGATTAGTACGATAATAGATTCTTTAATGTTTGTAAGTAGCATGACAATTATATGAGTTTATCAACGGCGTCTTTTAGAATATAGGTATTGCAAAATTTGCTGTTTTCGTTGGGTATGGACTGCACAAAGTTAACTAAAATATAATTTCTATTTTATATACATCTATACGTTTGATAACAATTACAGTTACCGTCTTCAGTCAATGGTAATACCTGTAAGAATTGCTAGAGATATTACCATTTACTGACGGTGACGATAACTAATTGTTGTCGAAACGTATACATTTATATAAAATATAAATATAAAAATGCAACATTAAAAAACCCAAAAGCTAAATATTTTAATTTTGGCCAATAATCTAGATGAAATGTAAAGGAGAAACAAATCTCTATCTGCCTGTACTGAGATGTGCAGTAAAAATCCGCCATCTTGGTATAATTTGTAAATATCACTATTGTGTTATCAATAATCATTAATTGTTTTACCTACTTAGATGAATATTGTTTCAATATGAACACATTTCAAATAAAAAAGTATTCAAATGCGAAGGAGGAACTAAAAAGACTGTCAAGCTACACACACAATATTTTTAAAAAGGCTGATAGTGAACGAGAAAAACCATTGTTTTTGCGGTGAATATTTATTAAAATTGATACAACGTTGACTTTCCGTGTGCGTTTTATTATTTGTTAGCATTGGCCTTCTGGTTATTTTATTATTTGATTATTATACTTACGAAGAAGTATAATTGTTTTCTCTCAACACTAGAGCAAAATGGTTTCTCCAAAGTAGCTTAAGCTGCCGATACCAGCCGACCTTCCGAGAATTAGACGTTTCAAAACACAGAAATACATTATTTAAATTAAAAACAACTAAAACGTTAAAATTAACCAGCTACAATAAAATAAACTGCTTACTAACATTAATAATGAGCTTTAATGACA
>JARFJB010000450.1:5000-112500 GCA_036346205.1 Vesta saturnalis | reverse complement strand
TTTACCGTTGTAATTTTGTACCGTTCCTCAGAACACAACTATAAATACGAGTACAATCGATTTTTCCGAACACAAATTTAACTATCAGCAGAAATATTTTAAATCAAAGTACAATCCAACGTGTAGTAAGGCCTTTTCGTAATGTTTAGGTCAAAACTGTTTATACATAATTAGGTGCCTCTTTTACGCCAGTGGGTAGCATTTCACATCTATATAACAAAATTACAGTATATAATATTGAATACAGGGTGAAATGAGGGTCATTGCAGGTACTTTCTTTATCAACAAAGAAGTTATAACCGCGTCCGGCGTTGTGCATTGAACGTGTTTTTAGTTATGTTTGATAAACGAGTTTGGCATTGTTCCATTTTTCTTGTTCACTTCTTGTTTTTGGATTTTTACCGTAGTTCAGTGCTTATTTGTCTTTAGTGTTAGTCACATAGTGCTAGTATTTAAGTGTGTTAGTCAGAGTGTTAGTATTTAGTGTGTAAAACTTTTGATAAACAATTTAGTTTGTGGTTAGTGTTTCTTCATGATTTACTCTGGTAATGTTCAATTATTTTCATTAACTAGTAAAATATTCAAACCATAAGTTTTTCTCTACTAGATAATGGTTGGAGTAAATTGCGCTAAAGATTGTAAAATCAATGTTGACCGCAACAGCATTTAACAAACCCAAAAAGGGCATGGGTTAACGCTGTTGGGAATCCAAATTTGCTTGGATTAGATCCTCAATACATTTATGACACCAAAAAGTTTGTCACAAACACTGCGATAAACAATATTTCAATGTTGGTGCAAAGTGACTACATCTAAATGCAATTGCGATATTGAGCCTTCCATCAGTAATAGTAGGTAATGTATTAAAAGCATAAATATTACAGGTTGTAGTAATTTAATACATGTTTTCGGTACTTACCGGCAGAAAGTGATTTGACATCAACAGAAATTGCCATGGCAGGTAAAACATAGGTAATGGATAAATCACAACTTTTTACTTTAGTAAGAAAGTTGTGATTTTTAAAATTGGCAACTTTGTTGCCAATTTTGGCCCATATTTTACCAGTGTGCATAATTAAAAGAAATAGATCACCTTTCATATTTGAAGATGAATGAATGTGTGTTTATTTCAACAGTCTGAATTGATGAAAGTTTGTAAACACTAATTATTTTGTTCTAGAATGTGGTCCAGTGGATCAGCCTGTGGGTAAAAGCAATGTCCAGAATGTATCTTCTTCAGTAACAGGTAAGATAGTATTCAATATCACAAGTAATATAGGTATGAATATTATTTGTCTTGGGTATGACAGAATGAGGTAAAAGTGTGTTAAGTTACTTGTAATATATAATACTGAAGATTACCATTTACTATTTGTGCGAAAAAGGTGGAACATGAATATTAACGTTTTTGACATTTACTACTGCATAAATTCATGTTGAATGAACAAACTGATCTAATTAAGCATAATTATCCTTAAAATGTTCAAAAATGCTTTTTTAACTCCACAATTAAAAGTTTCTAAACCAATTTTTTTTCTTTCAGAATATACTAACACTGGTAATGTTGAAGAAGCAAATTTATCTGCTCCCAGTACGTATGTGACCATATGTGTCCAGACTTAAGTGATATGAGTAGCAATTACGTGGCAAGTTTCATTTTAAAAGAATTAAGAAAATTAAGTGAATGACTGCGAAAATAAACTATTTGGAACGCCGGAAGCAAATTCAAATCTTTTAATAAAAGAAAGGGAAACCAATATTAAATACAAATATAGGCTATGTTACCCTAGTGATAATTTAAAATCAATGTTTGTACAAATTTTCAATAACATTAATTATAATTTAAATAAAATCTTAAAAGAAACGAAAGATGAAATTTGTGAGAAAATAGATTTTCTTTAATTACTTATGATGTTCCTACTTTAATTATACAAAGTAAAATATTATTACTAACGATCACAACCATATTTCACAATTGATGTAAATCTATTAACTATTTTGACTGGTAGAGTTAGTAGAAATAAAATATTGTTAAACAAAAGAAAAAATAGATTAGAGCTCGGTTTAAATATTATAAATAACTAACGATACTTGTAATGTATGTATAGTTATTTATTTATTGTTAATATTGTAATTTTATTTAAATAAATATCCGTAAAATAATAGAGTAGAGATAATTTTATTGTTATTTTCTCATTTATTTACAATATTTGTATTTCAAAAATTGTGTTTAACATTTATCAAAGTTTAAAGAGCAAATACAGAACTAACATTTCAAATGGTTCACGGGTTATTTTACCTCACAACAAGAGCGTATTTGATGTTTGCCCCACTTAATACACGGACGTTGTGCGTCTAAAAGGTGGGTAGTTTGTGTTGCTATCTGTTTTAAATTTAAACTTGCAACGGATAACTCGTGATTGGCAATCTGCTTTTAAGATGGTCACCACAAGTTATCTCGTTTTTGCAGTATAGGTTATCAGTGCCCACCACGAGGAACAAGCAAATGTTCATAGTAATAACATGTCCCAATGGTGATTTATTTACTTTTATACAAAATTTTCAAAATATTAGAAAGGACAATATGAATAAATTTAGAGTGAAAAGGCGTTTAGTATTGTTCAGGTGCAGGAAAAATAATGCCTTGAATCTTTCAAAGTAATCTTTCATAATTTAAAAAGAAGTAAAGAACAAAACGTTAAATTGCATTATCAACTAGAAAGTTCATTATAGGACTCTTTCGTTTCTTCAACTGAAATTCTTTAATTAAACACAACAGTTATGGATTAAGGATGATCCATTTTAGTGTTTTAATGATAAATAAAAAAATAATTGAAAATTATGAAAATACGAGAGTTGTCTTCTATATTATTAAAACGACCATAGATGGCGTTACGTGTAATCACATATTTGTAAAATTTCAACTTTGTTAATCTTAAATCAGCGGAGCCTTAGAAATTAATAAAGTAGTTTGTTGAAGAAATTACGTGAAGAAATGGAAATTACTCGTAAAGGATATCCTTCGATTTTCGTCAAGGTCTAACTCAGTAACAATGCATAGAATCGCTTCGTTCAACTTTTGATAATGATGCACTACCAGAAATAATTGATATGCAGAAATTCGTTGTTCTAGTGTCCGTCAGTGATGAATCTCGTAAAGGTCGACTAGCATCGGTTGTGTTTTCAAAACCATCCATACTACGTGCAAAATGATTGCAGAATATCGACACGTGGCGTAACCGAGACAGAAGCAACTCTTGGCGTATCGCAATGCGAAGAACTGTAAAATACTCGAATGAACTGGAAAATAAGCAACAACCCACTGTCTGGGTGTTCCAAGGAGTATCAAATCCCACAACAGTTGTTCGTTCACGAAGCACTTCCAAGAAAATAATCGCTTGTTTCTTCGATTGTACTTGTAACCACCATTCGAAATCGAACAATTTCTTTGCCAGAACTCGTCGATGTAGTTAGGAAAAATAACCTAATATGTCGTATCACTTTGCATTATGACAATGCCATTTGCCATACAGCAGGACGAGCAATTGTTTATTTGAAGGAGCAATAATCAAATAAAAGTAACGTTGCCCTGAGTGTGCGTCCTGCATGTGCCGTGTGCCCATGCGTGTGACTGTGCCAGTGTGTGCATGCGCGTACACGTATGCGCGTGAGGTGTGTGTGTGTCAGTACTATATATATATATATATATATATATATATATATATATTATATATATATATATATGTGTGTGTGTGTGTGTGTGTGTGTGTTGTAGTGTGGATGTGTAATGTGAGTGTAGCGTCAGTGTGTGTATGTGCGCAGTGTGTGCGTGTCTGTGTGCTTGTTCGTGTGAGTGTGTGAGTGAGTACGAGTGCGTGCTATGTACGCGTGCAGTGAGTGACTTGTTGTGTGCGTCGGTCGTGGGCGTGTAGGCGTGTGCGTATGTGGATGAAAGTGAGTGAGTGAGTGTTAGTGTGGTGTGAGGCTGTGTGTGAGTGTGGGTGTGTCGTGAGTGTGAGTCTGTGCGTGTGCATGTGTCGCATGCGTATGCGTGTCCGTGTGGTGGCGTGGGCGTGTGCGGGCTGTATGTGTGGTACGCGAGTGCAGCGTGTGTGCGTATGTACATGTGTGCGTGTGAGTCACGCGTTGTGGATCGGAGCGTGGGTGCGTGTGCGACGTGAGTGTATGGCGTGTGTGTGTGTGTGTAGTGAGCGTGAGTGTTAGTTGACGGTGGTGTAAATGTGGCGGTGTGCGTGTGTTGTGTGCGTGAGTGCAATTTGAGTGCAGTGTGCGGGTCGTGTCGTGTGTGTGGTTGTGCGTTGCGTATGCGTGAGTGTATGTGGTGTTGGTGGAGTGTGAGGAGTGCGTATTCTTGTGAGTTGCGTGTGTGCTCGTTTGGGTATGTGCGTGAGTGTGAATGTGCGTGCTGCAGGAGTGTGCGTTGAGTTGGCGTGGAGAGGGCGTGTACCTGTGCGTGTGTGTACGTATGCGTGAGTGTCTGCGTTGGCGTCTGAGTGTGCGTGTGTCCGTATGTACATGTGTGAGTGTGAGTGCTGTTTGTGGGTGGTGTGTCCGTGTGGTGTACATATGCGAGGGCGTGTCTGTGCCTGTGTGCGCGTGAGTGCGTACTGAGTTGTGAAGTGAGACGATGTGGGAGTGTGATTGTGGTTGTGTGTGAGTTTGAGAGTGAGTTTGAGCGTGAGTGTGGGTGAGTGTGATTGTGAGTGTGTGGAGTGTGAGTGCAGTGCGGTGCGTTTACGTGAGTGGCGTGTACCTGACGCGCTCGTGTGCATGCGCGTGTTGCGCGTATGCTGTGCGTATGCGTATGAATGTGCGCATATGAACGTATGTGCGTTTGCGTCTGTGCGTGTGAGTGAGCGTATGCGAGTGAATGTTCGTGTGCATATGCGTGCGCATGTATGCGTATGTGAGTATGTATGTGTGCTTGTGTGGATGGGTGCGCGTGCGCATGAGTGCGTTTTCGAGTGTGCGACTGTGGGCGTGTGCATATTCTTGTGTGCGAGTGCGTACAGGTGCGTGCGCGTGTGTGTTCGTGTGGGTGCGTGCATGTGAGTGCGTGCGTTCGTGTCCGTGTGCGTGGGCGTGGACGCAGACGTGTGCGTGTGCGTGCTCGAATGTGCGTACGTATGTCGTTATGTACGTATGTGAGTGTCTGCGTCTGTGTACGTCGGTGCGTGTGTGCTTGTGTACAAGGTTGCGTGTAGGCGTGTGTGCGTGTATGCTTCAATATTAGGAAGTGTGGCAACATTCTACATTACACTTTTGCCTTTTAAGTAATTTGGAACAATTTGTAGTTTAAAAATTTCTAATTTGTTGAAGAAAATCACACGTCTTCCTTTCAGGTTCTTTTGATAAGGGGAACGCCATTATTAAGGAAAATGATGCGTCGCTAGGAAGCTAACGTGATATATATTTTAAAAGAAAGCTTTCGTATCTACTCATTTTCTAACACAATTGGTTTATATAGGTTCTTTTCGACCTATTGGATTTTATCGTTTCTTCCGTCCTCAATGTATTATTGCTCGATACTACCTGTATAATCGGCCAACGTTCCTCCAAGTTATGAAATAACATACAACTGCTCTCCGAAATCGAGCATAGGACATTTTATGGATACTCCTTCACATTGTATCATCCGCTTGTCTAAAACACATAAATTATATCTGGTAATACATTCCGATAAGTAACACACACACAGGTACGTTACCCGGTGAGTGCGTTTTAATGGCTAATTCTGCATGACGAGGCTGTCGTTACATATACAGTTGCTAGGATTACTCTGAGAACAACTCGCTATTATCACAAATTACCATTGTACTGCTACGTTTATCCTTTTTGGAAAATGTAATGCCTGTAACCGTTTTGGTGAACCTCTTATTAGGATCATATGGAACGAGGTTATGTACTTCTAACTACAAACGTTAGTTAAGTTTAAGTGGAAATTTGAGTTGGCTTACACCTGTAATTGGTTTGTTAATTGTTAACCTTTAACTTTAATTTTTGATTATTTTTGTATGTATTTAGTCTTCCTGTTGCACCAAATTTACAAATTCTTTTAATAGTTTTATGTCTGTGTACTTACAGTTCAGCCATCAGCTGTTCGAACATGTACTTTGAACTTAGTATATTGATCTCTATTGCACAGAGTGCGTCCTAAGCTATAGTAACGTTTGGGTTACATAAAATTTAAATTGCTTGTTTAGGTGATTGCTCCTTTAATAATTTCATAAATGTTATGCTTATTTAGGTTAATACATGTGTTGCATTTCACTGGTTAAAATTGTGTAAGCTACAAACGCTATATTAATAAGGAAGCTATTGAATTTGCTTGTTACGGCCTTAATCCAGGTGTATAAAATTAATACTTATAATTTTCCTTTGTGCTTATTTAAATTTATGTTTCACACTCTTAAAGCTAGTGACAAACTCATCCTTTCTGAACCTGTATGTACTATGTTGGCTTTGTCTATACTGCTAATTTCAAGCAAATTTAATTTCTTTGCGCTTAAAAAAAAGAAAAGCAATGGTAGACATCTAGTTTATATTTTGGGTTTTAAAGTGCGTTTTGGTTTGATTAAATCTGAAACACCAGCTTTAAGGAGAGCTCTTTCTACGACTTTGGTTTAAAGTTATTTGGTTGCCTTTATACATATGTTTTGTTGTTTTACTTTTAGGGTCAACATTGGATGTCGAACAGTGCACATTTTGTTTATTTTGTTTTTACGTATTATAAAACTTGTTCAATATTTTGTTTAAATTATAGGTTTAGCACTTACCTTTCCAGAACGGTAAGTGGGTTACTACTAAACCATTTGAGTCAGATTTTATTTTAGTTCGTTTAATTTCTCTCAAATTTTGGGTCACATATCGGATAGCGATTCCAACGTAGGATAACTATTGTGTGCATTGCTCAGATTATTGGTTCCTAGATTATCACATTTTATATAAACATTATCGGGTTATCTACCCTGTAAATAATACTTTTTTGTTAAAATACGAATATTAAAAATTTATATTGAATAAGTTAAACAAGTCGCCAGGGGCGATACAAACCTTTAGATTAAGTGGTGTCATTTTAATCTCTCTGTGTATTTTCCTAAGCCAAACCACCCACGCATCCAGGTGCCCAACCGACTGACTGAGCTTCCGGATAATTTCTTAATTCGCGTTACTGCACACTTTCTCCTTTTCTACCACAATCCTTTTGTGCACGTCACAGAATTGTTTGACACCCAACTTTGGGTACATACTCATCGTCGTTGTACTCTGACGAAAGTGGATACTCCGGATAAAGTAGCTGCGAAAAATAAATTCCTTCTCTCACTTATCGCGCGGAAGTCTAGGCTATATATCGAAGGTGTAAACGTCCCGCCACGGTTAATTGCTCACAAGTATCTTTTTCTAGTCCTAAGGTTACACCAATTAGTACTACGGAAAGCGAACCTGATCTGGACTGACTTGGATGCTCTACCCATTCCAGGCATTAATACAACTACACCAGTAGTTTCTCTATACTTTAAAATTACTAGAACCTAACTTAGCACACGTAGATTCTGCTAGTAATGCATCAACTTCGTCAAATAATCGTAAACCCACTCCCTACGTTGCCCATACCTTATCTACTTATTCACCTGCTTCACCTTCTCCTTTAAGTTGCTGGAATTGTCAAAAACGGGGACATACTTCTCCTAAATGTCCAGGAACACAGATTAGGCATTGTTACGATTGCGGTAAACCAGGGGTTACCTAACTCAACTGTTCTAAATATAATTCTCGTCAGGCTTCTGACCGAGTAGAATACTCTGTTCTCCCTACAATCTCGGATACTCCTTCTCGGGTCTTACGGGCCAACAACGTTTCCTCCTTGACTTTATATTTTCTAGTGTTCAAAATGACGAACGATGATACCTAAATGTCCCAATTCTTAGACAAATGTTCAAAGGTCTTTTGGATAGTAGATTTTCACGAACTATAATTGGTACTCACGGATAGAATTCCTTACGACGTCTACATATTTCACTCTTAACGTACAAGTATCTTTTATTCTGTTCTGTAGATAATGGTGGTAGATGTCAGATTCTTGGACATGTTAATCTTCCGATCACCGTGGAAGATATAGATGTGTTAGGAGTACCAGAAGTTTCTCAACCACTTATTTTGAGCATAGATTTTGGGGGGGAGGCGATTGATTTCGTCTCAGATTTCCGACAAGGTCATTGGTCTTCATTACTTGATGCTATAAATACGGAACATTTAAACTCTTTCTCCGAATTATCTTCTTCTGAACGAAATTTACTACAAAACCTGCTTACGATACTCTCGGTTGTACTTCTCTGATTGAGCATAAAATTATTACCGGGCGGAGCCTATTAAGTAAAGGTATGATTCGTTATCTGCTACTTTGCAGACTATCGTGCATAAGGAACTCGATGATATGTTGGTCTTCTGCGGCTTCTGGTGGGTGGGTTTCCAGCGTCGCGATGTTGAGATGTCGCATAAATATTTAAGCTGACGTTACAATGGATTAAGAGCAGCTTTCCATTTATGTAATTGCATTTTACAATTAGAATACTAGTTGCAGTGTTTTAAAGTAATAAAATAGAAAAAGAGGATTTGGATTTTCAAATAAACGTTAAATTTATATTGAAAATATTTCAATATAATTTAAGCTAGCATTATATTTATTCTAAAATAGAAGCAATGCATTTACTGCAAAAGCTTAATACATGTTAATTACATATATTAAAGCTAAGTACCGCAATCAGATAAATCTAGAAATCATCAACATATACTGTAATTGAGTTTAATAATAACAAATATAAACTCTAAAAAAGCAAATTCTATCATTTAATAACATCCAGTAAATACTCCAGTTATTATCGATGAAAGATTGAGAACGCATTCGGAGGAACAAGGAAAGCAATGTATGCGCAACTAATTTTTCTTATTCTGATACAAACCTTACATTTTACAATTAAAATACAAGTAAATTAATAAATTAAAAAAAAAAGACTTATGTTACGCATTACAATTAAAACTATTTTCATTTGTAAATAAAATTATATATAAAATTTATATTGAAAATTTGCAATATATAAATATTTAAGCCGACGTCACAATGAATGAATAGTAGCTTTCCATTTCCGTTAAAACGATAGTCAGTGTTAGAGAGAGAACACATTCGAGAAATAACATCCGGTGCGAATTCTAAATATAATCGTTTGTTCAAATTGTATAAATACGTAATTACATTTTTAAAGTAAATAGAAAATGATGTTGATAAATATGTAATACTAATAAAGTAATAAATTAGAAACGGACTTTGATATTATGCCTTTCAATTAAAACTATTTGCAACTGCTCCAGTTATGGTCGATAAAAAAGCGAGAACGCATTCGGAGGAACAAGGAAAGCAGTTATAAAAATTATATTGAAAGTTTGCAATATATAAATATTTACGCTGACGCTACAATAAATAAAGAGTAGCTTACCATTTCCGTTAAAACAATAGTCAGTGTTAGAGAGAGAACACATTCGAGAAACAACATCCGGCGTGCGTTCTAATACTAATTGTTAATAATAATAAAATTGAATATACTACATCCTGTATGTAATTAGTACTGAAACATTATATAATTGTTCAATATGACAGCACATAAAAAACAAAATTACATACGTTCTCACTCTCTCCAACTAAATAAAAATCCATCGCGATACCATAAGGTGATGAAAGTATAAGAAAGCATTAGGAACAACAAGGAAGCAATATACGCTCCAATATGATTTACATGTTTTATTATTCACTTAAAGCGTTGCTTAAAGTATAATGAATGTACTACATAAATATATAATTACATTTTATAATTAAAATATAGATTACATTAAATTTACATTGAAAATTTCAATATATATATATATATATATATATATATATATATTTGTATAAAGTTTATCTAAAAATAACAACCTGAGTGATTTATATAAGTGTGATGATGCATAAACAAAGAAGGAAACAAGTCTTTACCTGCTATATAGAAACCACAGGCGTATTCTCCTCAAAGTATTAGTAAAATTAATAAATATGTATTTTGTGTAATAATATAAAGAATTTACTTATTCCATTGTTAAAAGGTATGAATATGAAAATAATGTTATCGCAAAAAATAGATATTTATCAGCTATAGAACGACAGACATGTCCGGTTTTAATGTAATTTTTTATCAGCGCTATTTAAAATTTATATTAATAATTTAATGCTCCATACGCAATAAACAATTACATCATATAACATTTTTATATCCAGATGTACATGTCTGTTAGAACAACCTGCAACAGCCGGCGCGTGGCGTATATAAGAGCAATGTAACATATGGTTATCAGTCTTTATCACGCTTTGATCAGATGAGTTTCAATATTACATGTAAAAAATAATAATTAATTACGAGTATTAATAAATTTCAGGTTTCCTAACCATTACCAAATAAAACTTATTTAATGTGTTTGCTACAGTTCGTTCAACGGATCTATTCAGGTACGTTTTATTCATTTTACTTAAATTATTAATTATATAAATACATTTTTTAGATGTAAATTACCTACAAAAGTGCACACCGCTTTGCTGGTATCATAATTATTTGTATCGATCCAGGTAAGTTACATATTTATGTTTGAAGCATTAATTATTTCGATATAATACAAGCTCGATAAATTCAATCCGAAGATATTATTTCCTGCCGCAGTTCGCTCGCAAGATACTAAAGATGGAGTCCTTGCCATTTATACTAACCCATTTTAATGATTTATTTTTAGAAATGGCTTTAACCCATTAACAGCCAATGATGCGTTAGCGCAACGTTATGTTTACAATTTTTTTTAATGATTTCGTAAAACGTTTTCCAAATAATACTTATTATAGGTTACAATATACATTTCGTAGGTATCTTCTCTAATTTTAATTTTTTGTATAACAAATATTACTTTTCTAGTGATTATTTAAAGATTGTTGTTTTTATGGCCGTGTTTCATGTTGAAATCAAAGTAAGGTAAAGGTACTTTTTATTTGAACTAATCAAATGTCGTGTCAATAGTATGTTTCAAAGATTTACAAGAATAATAAACGATAAGGTTACTTGATGCAATGAAGAGAAAAGATCGTGTGATTGAGTGCTAATTACAGAGTTGCGCAAACGCAACATTGGCTGGATATGGGGTTAAAGTAAACAGTTAAGGTATTTTCAATCGTAGCGCTAGAAGTGCCATCAAACAACCACATTTCAAGTAGTTTATCGCAAACAGTAGCTGTTCTGTCGTAGTTTTTTGTGTTAGACAATTGTGTGCATTGTGTTTATTGTTTTTTATACAAAATCGGTATATAAATTCTGCATAATGGTAGGTAGTAAATCAATCATGTTTTTTTATATATCTAACCTAAAAAGTGTATTTATAGAATAATCCTGAAAGAGCACTAACTCGGCGAGAGCTGGAAACAATGATTGAGGATATGATGCGTTCGATGAAATTGATGTCGCTCAACCATACCCACCAGACGTAGATGCACTTACTGATGAGGAGCGTCTTGATAACGAAGAATTAGGCGAGATCAACGTTCTACCGAAGGAGGCAGCCGGTACCTATGAAGTAGTAGTGCAGCACGAAAGCAATGATGATGAATTTGAAATGTCGGAAAAAGATCTTGACGTTGATAAGCCAAATTATACGCATAATGCATCAGCCGACGTCAACATCAAAGAAAGGAAATTGGCTAATATTGCTTCAAATATTTCGTGGTGTAAAACATCAATCGACTACGAAAGTAGCCCCCAATCTAATGAAGCTGAAGATCTAAAACATTTAACAGAAAGTTTGCACGGAAAACCTCCTACGGAATTCTTTCAATATTTTTTGATAAAAGCGTTATGCAATCAATTATTCAATATTCTATGAAATATGCGCGAGATAACAATCGACATGGTTTTCGGTTAGATGTACAAGACCTAAAAAAAATTTTAGGTATACTCATTCTAAGCGGATACCATACACTTCCACAGTTACACATGTATTGGTCATCTGATGAGAATAAAGGCGTACAAATAGTGAAAGATGCTATGTCACGAAACAGGTTCATAAGCATAAAACAAAATATCCATCTATCAGATAATGAATATTTAGATAAAATGATAAGTTTGCAAAACTTCGTCCTGTATTTGATATGCTGAATAAAAATTACATCCAATTTGAATATTCAAGCACAATCTGTCGATCGATGAACAAATGGTTCCGTACTTTGACGGCATTCTGCCAAAATGTTTATTAAAGGTAAACCAGTCCGTTTTGGCTTCAAGCTTTGGTGTCTAACTTCTAGTGATGGCTATCTTTCCAGTTTATGCCCTACGCCGGTAAAGCAATACAGTGTAACCAAAATGGTTTAGGTCTTGGAAACGTTGTTATGGAACTCCTTACTAAAGTGAATACTGAAATGCCCATAAGATTTATTTTGATAATTTTTTACCAGTTACCAGCTTATGGTACACCTAAAGGAAACCGGGTTTTATGCTACTGGTACCGCTAGAGAGAATAGAATCGGTAAATTTCCCATAGAACCAAGCAAATGTATTTCCAAAAAAACACGAGGCTATTATGATTATAGATACGATCACGAAAATGAGGATAGCGTAGTCCGTTGAAATGATAATCCCGTAGTGACGGTTATGAGTAACTGCGAATCGATTGAACCTCTCACTACAGTAAAGAGACACAACAGAAAAGAAAAAAGACGTTCCGTAGCACAGCCTGGCAGGATTTCTAAATATAATAAATATATGGGTGGCGTTGACCTGCACGATAACGCCATAGCAAATTATAGGATCAAAATTAGAGGGAAAAAATGGTGGTGGCCTCTTTTTATCAATCTGATAGACAGCGCTTTGGTAAATGCCTGGAAGTTGTATCAGTTTGTTCACAGCGAACCGAGAATTAGTATGCCACAAATAGATTTTCGTTCAGAAGTAGTTAGATGTCTCTTGAAGCAAAATAAAGCAGAAAAATCTTTTTCACATCGTGGTCGTGCTTCTAGTGGACAGTTAAATGAAATTCGTTTCGACAATGTGGGTCACATATTTCAGAGAAGCGAGAGAGGGTCGCGTAGACGTTGTAAACTTTGCAAGAGCCAAACTGTTTTCATGTGTATAAAGTGCAAGGTACCACTTCACACCGAATGTTTTCCATCTTATCATAAAAAATGAAATATTTTATTCATTGACCTTCGTTTTTTATAATATTTGTCATATATATAGAATTTAAGTTTTTAGTACAGTTCATGCCAATGTTGCGTTTACGCAACATGGTTTATTTTTTGAAAGGAAAATAAAATGTCTAATTTTATGTAATAATGTAGTCGTATACTTTAAAAATAAACAATAAAACTCAAAATTCTTATACATTTTAAATTGTTTTTGGTAGTGGTAGTAAATGGGTTAATTGGGAAAATTAATTCACCCTTAGACATGATTAAACAGTTTTATTAGTATGATGCAGGGCGTTGCAGGATACTAGTCAAGCAACTGAGGAAGCTGGCTATACCGAAGTCCCTCAGAAGCAAGGGTACAGTCGAGTGGAGGAATTTGACTACATCCTTTAAATCCAGGGTGAGCACTGATATAACTAATTTAGGGCATAGGACATTAGGGATATTCTTTATGATAGTTTTAAGTTATTTTCAATTAGGATTAGTGGAATTTAGAGCAATATTTTAAAAATTACGTTTGAAATCTGTGCTGAATTCGTAAATACATCTTTAAATAATGATGATAATTTAATGTATAGGAATTTAGTTTTATGACCAAAAATTTTTATATTTTAAGATCTAACCTAGAATATGAAAATTAAAAAAATTATTTAATAGTAATGTCGTCGATTACATGATGGAGCGATTGCTTCCATTTGAAGAACAGGATAGTGGTTAGGCTCTATCAAAAATTACCTCTTTAATTGTGAACGCGGACAGCATAACCCTAATAAGGGCGTCGTCGTTTATCCCACTACCCCTAAAACAAAAAATAAGAAGTGCGTCATTAACGTAAAAAGTAATGATAAAGCCTGTTTCCGGTGGCCTTTAGCATCGGCTCTTTTGCCGTTACCCTTCTCAATAGTGCTCGTGTATCATCCTGTTCCTATTATGCCGAAATCCTAAATTTTGAGGATATACGGTTTCCAATGACGTTAGCCAAATCCTCAAATTTTTAAAACAAAATCCTAATTTATCCATAAACGTGTATGTCCTTATTAGAAAAGATGCATCTAAATGTAACGCAGTACCTATCTACTTGTGTGAAGATAAGAAGCAGCAGTATGTTAATTTATTAATGATCCAGCAGAATTATGAAATTGAAAGCGAAATAGATGATGAGGTTTTGAGACTTGGAGCAACTAAAGATGATGATTAAGTTGTTAAATTTCATTTCTGCTGGATCAAAATTTATCAGGGTTAGTAGGTTCTCAGTTAACGAAGAATAAAGGTAAATTATATCTATGCAATCGATGCCCCCACTATTCTAGTTCCCAAATTAAGCTAAGTCATCACGAGTTAGATTGTAAGTTAATTAATATATGTAGGATAGATGCCAAAGCCAGGTTCGAATGTGTATTTTAAGAACTATGAGTTTAAGCAAACTGCGCCATTTATATTATATTACGACTTGGATCGTTTAGTGCAGGATTTTAAAGATGACGAAACGCGAAATACCGTTAAGTATAAAAAACATAACGTACCCAGCATCGCATATTATCTCCGCTGCAGGTTTAACGAGTCCTTATCAAAATATCGGGTGCGGAGGGGTGAGGAGTGTATTAATTGGTTTAGGAACGAGCTGCTAGATATTGCTAGTAGTCTGCAGCAGTATTTTGAAAATTCCATACCTATGAAAACGTTAAGCGACATGGAAATTCTGGAATGTAATGCATACACCCACTGTCATATTTGCGAACATCCCTTTTAGACCATGATATTAAAGTAAGAGATCATTTTCATTTCACCGGTCAATTTAGAGGTAATGCTCATCAAGCATGCAGCATCCGGTATAACGCCCGCGAATAATACCAGTTTTATTCCATAATTTTTCCGGTTATGATTAACACTTCCTGATAGAAGATATTTCCCAATCCATCCCCGGTCACATCTCATTATTACCTAAAACTAAAGAACGCTATATATCATTCACCGAAGACATTTATTCTATAGTTAAAATTGCGATGTAGATTCACACCGCTTTAGGAACGAATCCCTAGATAAACTATCCTCCTATCATTTAACAATTTCAAAATTTTACGCAGCACGCTAAGTCATTTTAATGATGAGCAGCTGCAGTTTTAACTAAAAAGGGGTGTATCCGCATGAGTATGTAGATATGTAGACTAAATTTAATGAAACTTATCTTCCTGATCAGGATAAATTTTTCATCAAGTTGAGGTAATCACATATCACAGATAATGATTATGCGCATACTCAGAACGTTTAGCAAAAGTTTCAAATTCAAAATGTAGGTCATTATAGCGATATTTTATCTGACATGTGATGTGCTTCTACTTGCTGACGTATTCACAAATTTCATAAATAAGTGCATAATAACGCACAAGTTAGATCCGGTATTCATTTACACCGCTCTCGGATACACCTGGCAGTGTATATTAAATAACACTAAAGTTAGACTGGAGCTGCCCACCGATGTTGATATGTTATTGTTCATGCAAAAGGGTATAAGAGGAGGGATAACAATGCTGTACTAAATATAGCAGGGCTAATAATAAGTACATGGATAAATATGATCCCAGCAAACCATACTATTAGATCCTTTACACCGTTATGTGGAAGGGCTCAAAGTAACCTCCGAATCAATTTTGAATTTACCGGATGATGCATGCAAAGGATTAATTCTAAAGGTGGATCTATTATGTCCAGACAATTTGCATGATCGTCACAAATACATTCCATTCTGCGTTGAACACGGTACTCCACCTGGTGGTAAAAATAGGAAACTGCTCGCAACACTGCACTCTAAAACTAAGTATGTCATTCATTACCGCAATTTGAAGCAATGCCTTCAAGAATGCCTTGCGCTTGAGAAAGTTTATTGCGCGATTAGCTTCAACCAATCACGTCGGCTCAAACCTTATAAAGACTTGAATACTAGGTTGCGAGCAAAACTTGTACAAACTCTTAAATAAGCAAATTTCGGCAGAACCATGGAAAATATTAAAATCCTAGAATTGTCAAACTTGCCACCAGGTAGAGTGGTGGGTATGGAGCCAATTATTACATATCCTAGCCGAATCTCCACAGCAGAGAGATATTTAATGAGGAATTGACGACTATCCAGTTATCTAAGGTGGAAATCTACTTTAATAAGCCACCGTATGTGGAAATGGCTATTTTGGACATTTCTAAAACATTAAGGCACGATTTCCACTGTAATTTCATGGAACGTCAGTGTAATGATGATTGCATAAAATTATTATATATGGATACCGATAGCCTGGTGTACGAAATGAAATGTGACGATGCATACGGTCTTATACGCAACATTTCGAGTTTCGCCACTTCTAATTATCCTGCAGACAACCCCTATAACATTCCAAGATTCAATGGTAAAGTAATTGGCTGGATGAAAGATGAAGTACGTGGAAGATTAATTAATGAATGGGCGAGTTTGGCATCTAAAATGTATAGCATTAAACTTAAGGATTATGAGGTAAGGAAGTTAAAAGGTGATAGGCATTACGTTGTAAGAGATAGGATTAGGTTTAATGATTATTTAAAATGCCTAAGAAGCGGGATATTACAATCGTCTCTCAAAGTAGTATCTTATCGAAAAGCCGCCACATTTATAGTATAGAACAGCGTGAAGTCGGTCTTAAGAATCGCGATGACAAAAGGTATTTGTTGCCTAATGGTATCGATACACTGCCTTCAGGACATTGCAATATCCCCGCTACTATGAATTTAGGTTAATAAATCAGCTATTGTTATTACATTTAAATTAAGAAATTATTTATTACTATTATTAGGTATCATCATTATTGGTATTATGTTATAGGTTAAGAAAGTTATATTATTGCTATTATTATTATTAAATCATGTATGAAAATATACATATATGTTATATAACAAATTATTTATTGTATGAAAATATATACATGTTATACAAAATCCGTTTTATTAATCCATGAGTCATGTGATTTATTCATACCAAGCCATCGAACATATAGCTGGCTCCTTTACGTCGTAACACCTCAACAAGAAATATATCCGGATGAGCTGTTTTCTGTAGTTCTTTAGGGTAAAATTGACTTAGTATCGGTTTAGCTCAGAGGTCCTCCAGTAAATATGTAACTGGATTACCAACCTTCATCTTAGCAATCTTAAACAGTTCGGTGCAAAAATTAGAGTGTAGCTCTTTGCAAATATTGATTTATATTTAGAAATCCGGGCGTAATCTCCACTTTTAAATTTTGCTGTCCACATTACCTTAATATTATGAAAGATAGGTAAATATGTTGATGCAGTTACATCTTTAGGCTTTATTCTAATCGTGGAATGCACTTTATTATTATATTCAGGTGTATCCTACTGCAACACATCTAGCCACCTCTAAAGATAAATCGTCTGAATAACGCATTTTTCAACGTTCTTATAATCCTTTCCATAATGGCTGCCTTTTTAACACTATACGTTGAGTAATGATGTATTGCATAACTCTTCATCAACCATTCAAAATGTTTATTATAGAATTCACGTCCCTGATCCGATTACAAGTTATACGGAACTCTAACCTCCTTTAAAACAGAAGTCATCGCTCGACAAACTTCGTCCATAGATATTTAGAATAACAGTCTATCACTGTTAGAATATACTTATGATTGCGGTTATTTTTGGTATACGGAATAAGTTCGGTTAAATACGTCTGCCAGAGATCATCCCGATGCTTGACGATGGTTCGTTTTCTGACCAAATTCTTCCGAGCAGGTTTATGCAATTCTTCGACAACAGCCAACTTTATAGACACTACCACTAGTGTAACTTATTCTCCATGTCATAAATTTCCCTGCAGAGGTGCTTATATCATCATATATACGATTATAACATTGCGAGCACACTGATTTAAATTGATCGAAGGTTATATTTGTACCTACATGCTCATCGTATACATGCTTCAAATTTATGCAATCCTGTTTAAATAACACAACCATATTCACATTATTGCGAATCAATTGCCTATAGATCTTCGAATATGTTTGACAGAGATAGAAAGAGTCCACGTCTGAGTGTCCCCCATTACTGAGATCGCGAATTGTCTTGATTGAGACACAAGATGTCGTCGAAGAACATTATAGAATTCTTACCGCTCTCTTCCAGCATGAGTACATCTGCCTTATCGTTGAATGCATTATACATAATACCTCTTATCGGCTTAAGTACGCGCTGTAAGTATTTATACTTTGGTTGCTCGAGCGACTTAGAGTAAACGTACACATTTTCGAATTTTAAGCTATGCGGTGACTTCAATAAGCAAACCATCACATTAGTCTTCCCACACCCGAAGGGTTCGCAAATAATTGCTCTAATTGACGTCGGAAAGAGACGACCATGCTTCCCTGCAACTTCGTATTTCAGGAAATCGTGACCATCGGTAGTTCTTGTATTTGTTTCGTAAACTGCATCATTCAGTTGCTGATAGTATACTGACCAGTTCACATGCTGTTCGGGAATGGACTATTAAACACCTTAATAAACAAATTACCTGTTGAAGTGCATATTCCAGGTTATCGATATTGCGGACTAGAAACCAAGCTACAGAAACGTTGACCTTGCGGCGATCCAGGTATAAATCCTCTAGACAAAGCTTGCAAACAACGATATCACCTATCATAATTCTAACGATTTAACAAGTCGTCATCAAGCAGATAGAGTGTTTCGAGGTTAAGCTTGGAATCGTGTACGCTCGAAGGATTCAAGTTTTGGTGAGCAGCCTTTGCCGTTGCGAACGCCATGAAGGTTAAAACTACGTTGGGTATGGGTGCTCAGAAGAAGAAGAAGAAGACGAAGAGGTGCTCGTTTAGAGGTGGCGTTTCAAAACCTCTTCGAAAATCCGTCAATAGTCTGCTGAGAGATCTGAAGAAACTCATTGATGCCAGTTTATCGGCCGCTAAGAAGGCTGTTAAGATTGAGGGCGGAAAGAATAAGGTGCAATTGCCTAGAATCATTCCGATACCTAAAACTGGCGTCTTTCTTCCATTCCTAATACCTTTATTCACGGGTCCCTGAGCTGCAGGTACTCTCGCCGGTGGTGCGAGCGGTATAGCTAAAGCTGTTAACGACGCTTAGGCGGCGAAGAAGCAACAATTGGAGGAAGCTCAACGGCACAACCAAACAATGGAGGCGGAAGCTCTAAGGAGTGGCAGAGGACTTTATTTGCATCTATATAAGAAGGGATGTGCCTTATACTTGAAACCATATACAAAAAACCTTATAAACTTGCCTCGGAGAGCATTAACCGATTCCGAACTAAATAAGTATGCTAAAGATGTGCCATTCTTTAGAGGAGTGTTTATGCGTGATGCTTTACCCCATAAACCATATCTTAATGAGTATACCATCGTAAGCCTTGACGATTTTAGGGGAAGAGGTACTCATTGGGTTGCTTAAATAAATATAATTATAAGGAACAAAATTATAATACATTTGTATGTGAACATGTATATCTAGATTTTCTATATAATAAATAGCTTGAAATATTATTTGTTTATTTATAGCCATGTCTCAAACCCTCATGTTGACGGGTGAGGGAAACGTGCTCAGTGTAACGTATTTTCCGCCAATCGAACTTCATCCTAATTACCAGTATGGATTAGGACTGTTAGGATTTTACGGCTGCAACTCCATACTAAATATTCATAAGGGTAACAACAAGTTTTGCTATATTACCAAAACTGGGGAGCATAAAGAGGTTACGATTCCGAGTGGTGTATATGAAATTGTGGAAATAAACGTGTACAGAGCAGGCCACACCCACGATGTTCAAATAATTCATGCCACAAATATACATGTAGAGTGTAACTTAACCGGAGGCGCATACAGGAACAGTGATCAGTCGCATACAATCTTCGAGTTTGAGCCAGGTTATAAACTAGTCAAGCAGCCGGCTACAGTTATTTATTTACCTGTACTTACACGACGTATAGATAACATAATCTTGAAATTGGTTAATCACCAGAATCGATTAGTGGACTTTAGTAACGAGAAAGTAACTATTACATTGGAACTGACGAAGCCTTACGATTTTCGGTAGTAGGTCTCTATCTGCAGACGAGGGCACATCGTTAACCGAAGACGGCGTTTAGTTTCTGCAATATCTCGGCTATAAAGTATTAAGACGACATCGAAGAAGCACTGAAAAGTTTATTCACAGGGGTGAGGTACGACGATCGTGGAATGCGATCGTTGAACTTATCCATACACAAAAACGCATACAGCAACTCCGATGAGATTAATCTGGGTGTGCAAAAAGCCGATCTCATCACAGCTACTTACGATAGTGTTATATATTTAGAAGGTACTTCAACCCCTAATGAAGTAAACAAAGCGTATAATCTCACGAATAATGCACCTCTCTTCCTGTTCGATGAGATTTCATTCATGTTAGGCGTTTACCTGGTATTAACAGCACCATTAAAGGATATTGATCATATTCTGCCGATCAAAGTACTTGTTTATCGCATGCAGGATGGAGTCAGCAAAACAAGCCCCTTCAACCGACCTATGTCGACTGCTACTGCAGTGAAACGGATATTAAGATCAACTTGACAAAGGTTACGTGGAAAGTGCCGCAAGTTATTCCGAATGATGCTATGAAGTTGTATATCCATCAGAAGATTAATAAAAATTCACCGATACAAGTTGCGTTTTACGCTCGAGATTTGTACATATACCCGGCCTTACCCGCATTGACATCAATGGTTTGGGCGGTAAAAAGCAGCACTGGCTTTCAACGTCCTCAGTGGTTACTGGTTGCTTTCCATACTAAGAAGCGAAATAACAGGGAAGAGGGTGCAGCAAAATTCGATCACTTAAATATCTCGAATATAAAAGCAAATATTAATAGTAGTAGTACGAGCAGCAAAATCCCGTTTTCGCTGATAACAGATATTTGGACGCTTACGAAGAATATTTAGAATTTCGAAATTAATATTATAATTCGGCACAAGGTTTTATGCTTCGTTACGAACAATTTAAGACTCAACCGATATTTATAATTAACTGTACTCGTCAAAACGAGAATATTCATGGTGTGGTTATTAATTTGAAGTTGAAGCATTTTTGACGTGTGCCGCCGATACTTCGGCATATAGTATTAATTGAGTATGAATCATTTACTAGCATTGTACGTGAAATGTAATTATTATAAGCCGCTGAAATAAACTAAAATAGGCGTCTGGAATCGTAAGGTAGGCGTCTGGAAACCAACCAATAGTTTGAGTATAGCATGCAAACCCTCCTTATTAGAACCTATTTCAAATTTCAAGTTTTCCCTTCATAACAATTGCAGGAACCTAGATCCACTTAATATACCACTAGATGGAGCTGTGATTAAATTCTAATCCGTTTTAAAACTGTACCACTAGGTGGAGTCTCATCAATCTCTGCTAAAATACTGACCTACATAATATACGCTTATTTTTACATATTTTACAAGTATGGTCTATTAATGCTTTGCAATATGGAATAAGTGCCTCATTATTCTCAAGAGGATAGACGATTACACGCTAAAATAAGATGTATGAAGCATTGGAATAAATCAGTCGATGTTAACCATATAGATGGACCACCTCCTCTAATGTTTGATTGTCTTCAATGTAGTAATAAATAAATTCGTTTAACTATGACTTAATTTTTTTATTTTATCTTTCATAGTAATTCCTATACGCTGTAGGAATAAACAATTTCAAATATTACAAATATCTTTTATTATAATATTTATATACAATATGTACATTAATATAATTATAAGAACAGCGAGGATGATCACGATGATGATTAGGTAGGTTATCCTATAGATATAATTCATTAATTCTGTAATGCAGAATAATGACTTACCTGTGTAATTAATGAAGGATAGTTTAGCCATCATTTTAGGTTTACCAATATCTACGCTGTCTCCATGAACCAATGCAATTTGTTCAATGCACTACTGAACATTATGCACCTAATCATCCGTTAGCTCTTTCGTTATCCTCTCTGGGAGAAGTATAGTATGTTCTTCTGTGTCTACCGCTACCTTTCTACCATATTTAGTGTTTATAATTTTATTATTGTTTAGCCGATATTTACAATCAATAACCATATCGGAAACTTTTAATACAGGTTTGAATTCACCTTCACCTACTAAGTTTAGGTGCTGTAGAAGATCCATATTGAAGAGTGTAATATTAATAACTAAAGTTATATGTCGATAGCGTTTAGTATTTATATCAAATTTTTATCAACATATTGAGAATGCGGCTTCCGTTTTCATTGTTCTATAAGAAAATTGTCACCCGGATGTAAAAATATTACTTATCATTATACAATTGAAATCATTATCTTCCTTAATAGAAATGATATAGTTTAAATATAAATTTTGAACAGCACGAAATTTTTTAATACGGATATGTCTGCGTTTCTGCAACTGATCTTTTGCGATAACCTTATTTTCCTATATTGTAATATCTTTTAGCATATGAATAAATAAATTCTTTAAAGATTTCAATGTAGAATGCGCGTCGGATGTTGTTTCTCGAATGTTTTCTCTCTCTAACACTGACTATCGTTTTAACGGAAATGAAAAGCTACTCTTCATTCATTGTTACTTCAGCTTAAATATTTATATATTGTAAACTTTCAATATAATTTTTATATGTGATTTTATTTACAAATGCAAACAGTTTTAATTGTAATTGTAACATCAGTCTTTTTTCTAATTTATTAATTTACTTGTATTTTAATTGTAAAATGTACGGTTTCCATAGAATAAGAAAAATTAGTGTATAACGGTTGAGCGTAAATTGCTTTTCTTGTTCCTCCGAATTCGTTGACCATAACTGGAGCATTTACAAGATGTCATTAAACGATCAAATTTGCTTCTTTAGAGTTTATATTTGTTATTAAGTTCATGCTATTACAATAATTAAAGCATATGATAATCATTTCTAAATTTAAGTGATTGCTGTACTTGGCTTTAATATGTTTAATTAACATGTATTAAATATTTATCAGTAAATGCATTCCTTTTATTTTAGAATACATATAATGCTAGTTTAAATTATATTAAAAAAATTTCAATGTAAATTTAATGTTTATTTGAAAATGCAAATCCTCTTTTCTATTTTATTAATACCTCAAAACACTGCAACTAGTATTTTAATTGTAAAATGTAATTACGTATGGGTTTTTAGAATGTGCGCCAGATGTTACTTCTCTAACGCTCTCTCTCTCTCTAGTACCGACTGTCAACCAAAATATAGAAACTGATCTTTATTCATTGTAACGTCAGCTTAAATATTTATGTTTCCATATCTGAAACCGAGATAGCTCAGTTGTTTATATGCATTTGTACATATTCATAACTTAACTTACTCGAGTTCGAATCCCGGTGCAAATAATTTTTTCAAACTTTATACTGCAACCGGAAGATCCTCCTCCATAGAGAGAAATAACATGTCTGCAAGGACCCGCGACGCCGGAAACCAACCAACCCACCAGAAATCGCAGAAGACTTCTAAAGAAGACAGCCTCGAGGAATCTACCGGAAGCCGCTAAAGACATCCAAAGAAACCATCAACGGAAGACTCCAGAGGCCACTGAAGAATTCCAATATAGCAGCCACGTCTCTCATTGTCCAGTTAATGGGCCATCCCCCTTCCTGAACTCAACAAGGGCCGGAGACCATCCTTGCATTCAAATGACGTCATTGCTTCTTCCGGTAGAAGGAGCCACACCCTCTTCTCCTACTGGTCTACCCACCACAGACTACGGGGGGGCTTAAGTACTCGCTCACGTCGCTGATTAGCGTCACGTCACTTCTTTTCTCAGAACCCGCTTAGCCTTACTACTTATGTAAATCGTTTTTTGTTTATTTTCCACAGGTTGCTATATAATACAAACTACAAATTGAAAAAAGCAAGTTACCATTGATTGAAATTTTCTAAATTGTCTCTAAATACAAGAAGAATTCGGATTTGACCGTCCGGTCCACGCTAGTACATTTCAGGTCTAGTAACGTTGCAGAGTCATGGCCTTCTAAGTTATGTAATCACAGCGATATTTAATTTTTCTGACATCTCCTTTTTGTACAAACGACTAATTGTGGCTAAACGCTTCGTTTTAGGTACCATGTGTGATGGATATAGTCGCACTATAGTGGACCAAGGAATCTAAATATGCAATAATATACAGGGAGTTCCATTTAAAAAAATGCAACATTAATATAAATCGCCCTGTAAAAACTTTGCGATTCAAGTGAAAACATTTTAGGTTAGTAGCTTTAAGGAGACCCGAACAAACTTTAGAAACTTTCCTTAATAAACCCACAATCTTCCACCCACGCAATATTGGCCCACTTTGTATATATATATATATATATATATATATATATATATATATATATATATATATTGTACTAATATTTATTTATTTATATATTGGATATAATGTAATTGATATAATTGGCTTAACAATCGCATGTAAAGACTCATCAAAGGGGATAGGGTTCAAAATTTAGAAGAGACATTAAAATTATATGATAAACTAAATTATTAGTTTGTTGATTTATATTATGATTTTGAATATTTATAATTATAAGTAATGTAATTAATTCACATTGAGTTGTCGCCCATTTATATTTTATACTATCCAATTTGTTTAAAGAAATAGAATTATAATTTTTAAATTGCATCGATATATGTGCAACTCCCTGTACATAAAAAAAATCTTCAAATGTATATTTGAGCATGCGCTATGAATACGCATTCATATGACCTTTCATTGAAAGCAAAAGAAAATACGCCATATATATGTAAGTACAAATATGTTTGAATTTAGTAAATATAATAACCATTTAATTTTAGCTCAATTAATGTTCCCTTTGGACGTGCATACAAGTTGTCACACATCATGTTTATTACAAAATATGGAAATCATTAACACACCAATGAAAATATCAATGTCAACAATAACATGCATAAAGTTATTACACTCACATGAAATGGCCCTCTTTATCCTCTTCACGCTGATATAGTTGACCGTAAAAAACAGCTCCTTCGAAATCCCAATCTGCTTCTTTGACATCAAAATTTGCTTCTCTCATAATGGCTATTCGTTTAAGTAGGTTTTACTAATATTTCTTCATATTGATAATTCTTTATTTTCAGGATCATCACACTTTATTAGTTTTATTTCAAAATAAATTTTGAAATGCATCAGTGGTTTGAAGGTTATTTAAATTAAAGACGCTTCCAATAATTAAAATATATAATAATAAAAACACGGAGAAAACAGGGTGTTCCATTTAAAATAAGGAAGTTAGTGGCGACTTCCGGTATAACCGGAAGTAACATGACCTTTGTAATATTTTAGAATGAAAGAGAATCTTAAATAACCCTTAAGTCCAAAAATTCAGATTTCTAAATTGTTTCTAACCACATAAACTTCTAACGAACGCCTATCATGGAAAACCCTGTATATACAGTGTGTCAATTTATTTATTTACAATAGACTATATCTCATGAATAAATGATGTTATCAAAAAATTCTCTAAACCGTTTCTAGGGTAGAAATGGGGATCCAAAATGACATAGGAGACAACTCACCCAAATTAACCCCCTTCGCCCCACCTAACCCTAACTAAAAAAATTTAAATAGCGAACCCCTACTTGTAATACATCATTGAAAAGCCTGTAAAAGTGCTATCCAGTGATATAAATAAAAATTATACTTGAATGGTCACCGAGGTCACCAGATTTTCCGCCACCAGATTTTTTCTTTAGGGTTACCTCAAGTCAGTTGTTTACAAAACCCAACCTGCGTCACTTCAGGAGTTGCGAGGAAGAATTACTCAAGCATATCGGGCTATTACCAGAACAACATTTACCAAAGTTCTTGAAGAATTTGAAAACAGGCTGTATTATTGTTTACAAAACAATGGAACCCACTTTGAACATTTACTTCATTAATTAATATTTTTCCAAATTTGTAGTTGAACAAAACCTTTTAGTGAATATTGATGTACTTTTTTGAAATAAAATATTATAGTGTTATTTCTGAAAAGAGATTTGTGTTCACTTATAAAAATGACTGAAATAATATAATATAATAATTTTTATTTATATCACTGGATAGCATTTTTTACAGGCTTTCCAATGATGTATTACAAGTAGGGGTTCGCTATTTAATTTTTTTTAGTTGGGGTAGGTGGGGCGTAGGGGGTTGATTGGGGTGAATGGTCTTCCATGTCATTTTGGTTCCCCCTTTCTACCCTAGAAACGGTTTAGAGAATTTTTTGATATCATCATTTATTTATGAGATAGTCTATTGTAAGTTTTTAAATTGACACACGTATGATATATATATATATATATATATATATATATATATATATATATATATATATATATATATATATATATATATATCCTGGTGTATATACCCCTTCTGCGTAAAAGTTACATTAATAATTGTCTACGTTTCGGTTGCTTCTATGGTGTATGTGAAGAATTTTTATTACTTCGTTATGAAGTCTGTGATTTGACTACCATTTATTTTATTTAGGCAATATGGCCGTTTCTGTACTTGAATTTAGGTTTTAAACATTGATGTCAAATTTAAATTCAATCGGTTTTCAAGTTTTCGAGTTACTGCAAACGAATGAAAAGCAAATTTACACTGCAGTTACACGGCCTAAAAATTACATAGATCTAGATATCTAGGTGCTAACCCTTATGTCAAATTTGAATTTAATTACTTTTCAATGTTTTGAGACATTGTGCATTGCTCATTGTTCATCGTTCATCAGTGGCACACATGCGAGCGCGCGCACACACACAAACACGCAACATCTTGTTGAAAATGGCTCAGGTATGCTCATATAATGCTCATATTGTGCAAAATCATCGAAAAGTGGACAAAGATTTTGTTTCTCATTAAAGTAATACTTACTGCTTTGTGCGTAAGAAAGTAAAAACTGTTTCTAAGTAGATATTGTAGAATCTAGCGACGCCTGATTTCCTATCGTTATTTGTTGAGGTCGTTCAAAGTATGTTTATAAAATGATTAAACATTTAAACTATTGGGCCATTGACCCATTCACTCTTTAAATTTACTGATTAAGTAAGTGTCTTGTAAAAATACTAGCTTTTAATAATATTTCAATTTTAAAATCTTACAATTCGATTCGTGGGATGTTTATTTTCTACCTCTAACTTAAAATAAAATAAATTCCTAAATATTTCTACACGTCCTTATATAATAAAATAAGACATAAGGCATGCAAACGTAAACACAGAAATTTCAGACGCATTGAATAAGTGTGATTATATATAATACGCATGAAGAGATTTAAGTACACTTTTTCAATGTAGGTACCTATAAATTCGATCCACGCGGAAATCGGGTAATTTATAATTTGATACTAATGGAAAATTTATTGGACAATTCTGTAAAACCTATGGTTTGGAAAGAGTTTACAAATACATTCCATGGTCATATGTTTAAAGAAGAACCAATTATAACAAAATATACGTTAGCTTTCCACAAAAGAACTTGAAAACCCTGGTTTTTAAGATAATTTTAAAATGATCTATGAAGAGATTTTAAATCATGGCATTACAATTGTTTGTTTAACGAATAAAAACGAAAATGTGGAAATGGTTAGTCTTTTGTGCTTGGAAACGTCGTCACTTGCTAAAGTTATTAAAAGTTTTGGAGAAGATCTGGTAGAGTAGCAATTTAAACTATGATCTTTAGATCATCGAAGTTATGAGTACAAGGGGTTTATTTGTTTTTCCCAAATGGAGAGGATTTGAGATTGGCACAGAATTATTAAGAGTGCTGGTAAGAATAAAATGAATAAAGTGTATATTTTCATTGATGAATGCAATGGTATAGGTTGATAGTGTGTAAGTTCAGGAATTTTAAATTGTGTATGAATAAGCCTATCTACTCCGAAGTTCTCACAAGCAGCAGCCAAGAAGGTAAGCTTACTTCAAGCACATACAATTATATATTAATATTTAAGAAAAATCTATCCTAATTATACCCCTGAAGGTATTGTACAACTGTAAATTGTTAAAATAAACTCTAATGATTGATGATGTAAAGTAGAAGTTGCAGACGAAAAAAAAGTTGCGGTTTAAATTAGTATCTTAAGTTAAAAGGTTTATAGAAATAAGTTTAAAAACGAGGGTGTTGTGTCACTTTTAGCCTTACTATTAGATAACTTAATCTGTTGGGGTCACCGTCATTCCGTTCGGTTATTATAATACCAATATATTTGAAGATACTAGTACATAAGATTTTAATTTGTAAATCTACAGTGATCTTTTAACTTTAGAACAATATCAATACTAATCACAGTGACGTCAATATCTGCTACTTTAATTGATAACCTAATCACTACTCCAAATTTCAAATTCGTTTTATACTAAAAATATTAATGATATCTCTAATAATTACGGTTAAATTCTAAGCTTTAACAATGAAATTAAAAAAATCCAAATTGTGAAAATGGAAGGACGAAATTTCTTTTCAAGAGAATTATACAGAGCGTTAGTTGGACAAACATTTCAGAAAGCTACACATATATTCGAAACCCCAGCAATTCTTTTCTGAATTTAATATCTGCTTTGATGCCGCCTTTTCTATTACAACTGACAGTAATAAACCAGTTCGTAGAATATATTGGATTACTGTTTTTACAAATATTGGTTACGATTTGTCCTAAAAAACACTACTCATTGCTAAACCAACTAGTGCCAACATAAAGGCCTCTTGTTCAATCTTTTTGGCCCGTATTGAATGTATTGAAGTTGAAGGTATTGTTAAAGGTCCACCAAACAATAAAATCCGTTTGGTTACAATAAAATTGCCTTATATTCAATAAAGGGCAACACAGAAACGCTAAAATATCCATTACTGGATATGGTGAATTATTCCATTTGTAATGGCGTGTCTTTCCTGTAAGATTAAAGTAGCAAACATTACACCACTTCACAAAAAGGGAAGCGAACAGAATTTGAAATTATAGACCCATCCCTCTGTTTTCTGTATAAGCAAAAATGAAGTCGCGTTTACTTTACCATTTGCAATAAAATAACTTAATTTCGCCAAAACAGTTTGGATTTCAAAAGAAAAAATACAACAGCCATATTTAGGTTCACGAAAAATGCAATGGCAGATAGACAGAAAATGGTCAGTATATTCTGTGGTATTACAAAAGCGTTTGACTGTGTTCATTATCAACTGCTGTTAGACAATCTCCAAAATTATAGTATTACAGGAACTACGTCGAGGTTTTAGTACAGACTTACTCAACACGTAAGTTAGGATGGGAGTACCACAAGGAAATGTACTATAGCCTACCTTATTTTTAATATACGTGTATTTCCTTAATATTACATTATCCAAATTTCAATTTTACTTTATTTGCTGACGATCCGTCAATAGTTTTCTAGATAGATACCCTAAAATCAGTCAGTCAAATGTCAAAGAACAAGTTGAATGCAATGCCGTAAACTCATTTTTAACTTATTTATTTAAGGCATTCTAATCAATTGATTGTAACGTTGTACTTAATATTTACAATGATATAATCATGCTATTTTCACATACAGGTACTTAGGCTTAACTATAGTCGAAATTTTCATGACGGTCACATACCATTGAGCTTTATTTGAGGTTTGCCAAGTCAGTATTCCAAATTAGAAGAATCAGAAACGCTTTTGGGCATAGATTCCGCTATAAAAGTGTATTATGCCTTATTTCAGAGTTATTTCAAGATCAAAACACCCTAGCGTCGTGTAGTGCTTATAAGAATAAGCATGGTGCCAACTAACTGCAATGCAGAGTTGGCGACAAGAGGAAAAATATCTGAAATTTTACTTAAAATACTTTACTCTTACCCTAGAACAAAACCCAAAATCGGGGATAACTGTTCTATGAGCGCCACCACGATCTAAGCTTATCTGGAAAATTATCTTAAGGTGAGATGTTAACCTTGCGAGATCGTGGACCGCAAGATATTCGCTTGCTTGGTGCATAAAAACTTTTTTGTATAAATCTAGTACAACTTAACTTTATAATTGAACTAATATTTATGATTACCGACAATAAACCGAAATAAATTAGTAATTATTATCTAATTTGAAAAATAATCGCTAAATCCATTAATTTTTAAACTCATTAGTAAAAGTACAATTCTGAATTCCTTATCTAAAAAAACAGCGTCAGCCGTATTTTCACTACACAATAGATAAGAATTCACTGTTCCTATCGTAAAAAAATAGTTGTAACGATTTGCACGTACTTTGGAAGTTATACTCCCTAAAATACTGCTTGACACTTTGTCATTAATATATTAAGTGTCTCCAGGTATGATTCACCTTGGTTCGAGTCGAAACTGTTACTTGTATATAAAACTGAATGGGTGGGGACAAAACGTGATAAAACAGTAACGGCAAGTAAGATCTATATTGTATATTCAACACAACCAACGAAATAAAAAGAATTAAATTTTGTAATTGGCTTTAACAAAGTTTCGTTTTGTTGTGATCCTTCATGTAACTTTACCCATAAAAACACCGAGATATGTAATAAAGCATTAATGTCTTGTAACACTTAAATTGGCTTTTTGCTTAAATTCAGCCTTAAGATTGAATTATTGGGGAAGGTTCGCTGCAATTCAAATAAAAGGATGAGTTGGGTGATTAACTCTATTAAAACACATTTACAATATTAACTTAGATGTGTATTGACTTCCGCAATAAAGCAACAACAAAAACCACACAAAGAGTTATGAATTTATTCCCTACTAGATCTTAGGCTAGCCTATCAATCACAAAAAACTGTGATTAGAATTGATTGTCTTTATTATATATATTTTAGAATATCCAATCTTTCACTGCACAAGAATACACAAAATTGGTCTTATTTAACAGTGTTGAACTCTTTTAATTATTCCTGGTAAATGTACACACTAGCGCACAATCAGACTTAACGTCAAATACTAGAACGTCGCACTGTAAGTGATAATTTAAGTATTGTACGACTAATTACGGCCTTCAAGCGCTTCTATCCATTAGGCAATATGTTTAGCGAATGCCTTCTCAAATGTTCGTCGAATCTAATGTTTTTATTCACTTCGTTACTAAATCTTTCAATTGTCTATAGACTTAATTGGTTTATGTAGTTAACAAGCGCACATGTATTTCATCAGCATTATTAATGCTTAATACCGTCCTAATAGTAAATTTACAATATCCAAAACTATTACTTAGTTAAAAAGAACCACTTTATAGTTTCCTTTACTATCACGCCGATTTTTTATACAGTATTCTCTTAGTAATATGGTTAGTGTTTACTTCAAATCATTTTAAACACTTTCTTTGGATTTTTGGAAAAGTTTCGCAACACAACGCAATACAAAGTCAACTTTACTTGTAAACGTTTTTAATACTGTATCTACAAAAGATAAGAGTAAATAATAATGTTTCACCTGCACTACTAAGTTTAAGAACGTAAATTGGTACATATCGTTATGCATCCATCCCAATTCTTTTATAGATACTCTTGTCCATCTTGAAAATGATATCATTATCATTATATGTCACATGACTTTGCCGAGCAGAAAGTCTGAAACAGACCCAGCGCCACCGATACTACTACAATGAAAGTTTTAAGGACCACGTAATATTTCTCTGAAATACCCAAATTCTACATTCAAACCCACTCCACAAAACATTCAAACCCAAATTCAAGTTTTTTAGAAAGTCTCACGACATCTTTGTCCGCAAAATTCAATAAATCTCAACTCAGGAAGGGAAAAAAGAAATTCTTCCGTAAAAGACCCATTCATTTTAATTGTGAAATTTTATGTGACAAACTCAGACAATGTAAGTGAGCCCAGCGCGTCAAAACATTCTCCCAAAGTTTACTTTGAATTTAATTCTAGAAAACAATCGACATTTAAATTGCAAAGCAAGCAATGGGAACATTGCTTCGAATGAAAAAAAAACAGAATTATGGTTAATCATTTTTACATTAATAAATCTATACGTTTACATAATTTCATTACTCACTAAAAAAATCAAACCATATTATAAATACCATTTACCATTACTACACTAGAACTAGCTCTCAATAAAGATTTCCCAAATTCCGTTTATCGACGTTCCGTTTAAACTCACCTTCATACGTGGGAATAAACTTTATTAATAAGTACAATTAGGTAAGTCATCTCCTAGACATCATTTTTACTCTGTTAGTAGTTATTTTGAGGTGTTGGTTTATTACTGAGAATGTGAGCTTTCACGATTATCACATATAATTAAATGTGTATTAAATTGTGTATTTTTGTTTATATTGTATACATATTTAAACGTTTTGATAACGATTACAGTTATGATTCTCAGTACCTGGTAATGTCATTAAGAATTACTTAAGATGTCAAAATAAGTTTATGAAATACAGACCGTATAAAGCGAACTATGAAATCTAATTTTAGTAAAGAATAGCAAAATCTTTAATACACTAAACATTATTAAACTGTCTTAAAGATGACAAACCAGAACGCTCCCGAACGGACAAAGGCTAACAGTAAAAAAAATGAAGTTATTGCTTTTCCAATTAGATATGTTAAATTACCACAGCACTACAATAGTTTAACATATACAGTTAAAATTAAATATCTGGTGTGCAACAACACTACCTGGAAATAAAAAGAAATGAAACAATTTTAATAACAATTTTTTTATAATAATACAACCCCCTTTATAATAAGTTAATTACGAAAATAGGCAGCATTGTAAAACAAAAACAATAACCTATCTTCATGACAGACAGAGGTTAATATACATTTAGACACTAATTTAAAGAATATTTCAAAGCCTCGCGCTTCTATAAATATATCTGTAATACAGTTTAAGTATTTTCAATCATATGTATTTAATTTTTACGCTTATTTAGCTTTACATTAAAAAACTTTGTAAAGGAAAGTTATGAAGAATTAAATTTTCTTTAAAACATATGTCTACACATTTCCTTATAAAATTAATCATTATTCAGATATTGAAAAAATTTGAACTAACACTTAAATACTACTTAAGGAATTTTTTTGCCGCTAAATTACGCTTCGTGTCATAGAGCTGCATATAACCTAACAGCTGCTTCAGAAATATTTGATAAAAATCAAAAACAGCCCCTAATAAACCCCCTCTGCGTACATGAATTTCTTTTAAAATCTAATCAGCTCCAGGAAAAAAGAAAAGAAAATTTTAAATACGTACGTGTTTTCGTTCTGGACTTATCGTGTATATTAACATACATCCACAATCGCACAAACGCACGCATTCTCACACGCACGCACACGCACACGCATACTGACGCACACGCATACGCACATGCACACGCACAAGCACACTCACACCCACACGCACCCACACACAATCGCGCACGCACGCACACGCACTCACGCACGAGCGCACACACACACATCATGGTCGATCTTGGCGAAACTGGGCCAAACGTTGTAAAATGAGCAAATAAGTCGATTTTGCGACATTAGTTTATTAAATAGCTAGCTATTCTTTACTAGAATTAGATTGCATAGTTGGCTTTATACGTTTATCAAACTGATATATTAATAGCAGGCTTATATCTGCGTTTTCATATTTCATAAATTTATTTTGACATCTCCAATAATTCTGAACAATATTACTGAGGACAATAATTGTAATTTTTATCGAAACGATTAAATTTATATAAAGATAAATAAAAAATACACGACTTGACATCCCAAACATTGTAACGTGCCAATTCTTGTCTGTCGTTACCTTAATTTAAATTTCGAAATTTGCATTATTATCGATAAGAATATTTACATTACCTTAGTATTTTTAAGCATTTCTCTTTTCGTTCAATAATTAAATTTTTATATCGCAATATTTTCTCTTCAGTCTACATAATTACGAACATCCCTGTGTATATTTTAGACATTCAGTTTTAGTTCTATGCGCAGCGTAAGTTGAGCATGTTCGATGCATTTCCTTTTACCATGCCGTGAAGTTCAGACGTTATCTTTTTTAAGTTTTGCTTCCCTTTTATAAGGTATGTACAGGCGTTTAATTACATTTTCTATATATTATATTTAATAGGGAACAAAGGTAGGAACAAGAATACAGTTATCTTCAAAAAAAAGCTTTTATTTTGGTAAATTTATGTATCATTGAATGACGTGGGTAGACGTCATGAACAGTTACTTTGTTAAAATGGCAGATTAATGCAATGTCTTCTTTATGAACATAAATGGAGATACCTTTGTTTTGCATCAATCACATATGCTGTTATACATATCTTGCGTTCGGATCTGCGTTCGTTATATCGTTCAGTTGTTGTAGGGTCAACAACATTTGGTGCCAATATATTAGTCTTGGAATTGGAAATGAGAATTCTCAAGCTACAGTTCGTTTAAGACGAGATTAAAATATTTGTTTTGTACAAGTAAGTACTTATCCTTTTAGTGCAGTTAAGTAAATAACAAATCAGTTAGTGTTATTTTGATACGGTTAAGAAAAGGAACAGTTGAGTCCATAACCTATCACAACTGTAATTTTTTGACATTGGTCAATATACGTTTCATGATTGAATACCTACATGTTGAATAGATTGCATTTTGAATTCTAAGTAAACAATAGATTGTACGTTTATCTATAGTGTTTAATTTAGTACTTTAAGATTGTAAGGCAGTACAAGAAGTATCGTTTAGTTATTTTATTCTGATATTAATCAGACATTTTGCTTTATTAAATGTACATATAAATACAGATGTTTAGTGCTTATTCAGATTACCTATTATGTTCTGAGATACAACCTTTCTCAATTGCTGTTGTATTTTATTAATTAAACCTAGAAATTGAGTGGTGCCCAATTAAACAAATGCTAATACTGATTATATCTATGAAAATATCTCTGCTTTCCTCACACCTGATGATCGAGTTCTCATATTCAGTAAGTTTTATAAGTTTGTACCTCACTGAGCTAGACCGTGATGCGATTTACCTTTGTAACAACAACTACTCATTTTTTTTTATTTTTTTATTTGTTATAACATAATGTTTTTAATTTGGTGTTCATGGTTATGCATATAATTTTTTTTAAGTCTGTATATTTAAAGTGAATGTAATGCAAAGGTTTTAGTGCTTTCTAAATGCCTATTATAGGTTTTATCTGTATGCATGCAGGGCAAGGAAGAAGTATTATTATTGTTATTTTTTTATTTTTTTTTCCCGGCTCGACTTCTTAGATCATTTGCCTTGGTTATCCCTTAACAATCACTCAATTATTTTCTCGTGTTGCTTATTTTACAGCTTCGTGATGAGGTCTGTTTCATGTAGAAAGTTTATTAATTGCTGTACGTTTTCTGTATCGTCTGATAGGATTTCTTCAAGTGTGCATTTTACTCCCAAGTTTTTTCGTATATTATTGTATTTGGTACAGTTTCTTAGAACATGGTCCACCGTTATTATCTCTTTACATGTATCACACATATTTTTTCTGGATTTACCTAATAGGCTTAGGTGGGTTAGATTTGTGTGGCCAATTCGGACTCTTGTCAAAGCTACTTGTTCTCGTCTAGTTAATATATTTTCATCTTTCCATGGTTTTACAGATTTCTTTATTTTTTGCAGTTGTGTTGTCGCTTCCTTCCATTCATTTTCCCATAAACTATATAATATTGTTTTAATTTTATGTTTACTTTTCTTTAGTGTGTTGGCTACCTGTGTTTTGTCAATTGTATCTTGCGTAAAATGTTCCTCTAGTTCGTTTTTTCTAATCATTTCTATGGCTGTAATTAGGGCTGGTCTTGTTGTAGTGGGTTTTTCTTGATACTTTTCGTAAGTGTCATTGTTTATTATGAAATTGTTTATGTGGTTAGGAAGGAGTAGGATCTTGAGGAAGTAGTTTAGTAGCAATTGTTGGCGTCTAATAGGTAAGGGGGGTATTCCAGCGTCTACAAGGATAGCAGAGTGGGGGCTAGTGCGGAAAGCGCCAGTAGCGACTCTGACACCGTATGCATGTATACTATTTAGAGCTTTCAGTGTTGATGGACGGGCACTAGAGTATACGATGCATGCATAGTCCAATACTGGTAAAACGAATGCTTTGTACATCAGTATTAATGTTTTTTTTTGTAGATCCCCAATTTATATTAGAAAGACATCGAACAATATTTAATCTCTTTTTACACGATACTATCACATTTTTTATTTGTTCTTTAAAGTATAATTTTTCGTCGAGAGTTATTCCCAATAGTTTTAAGTTTTTGACAAAGGGAATCTGTCCGTTTTTAATTATTAATGTGGGATGGCTATGGCTAGTCCTTAAGCGGCAAAAATGCATAGCTTTAGTTTTTTCTCTAGAGAATTGAAAACCTTTTTTTTCTGCTATGGCAACTACGTCATTTATGGCTTTTTGTAATTGCTCCTTTATTTTTTTAATACATTTACTTTGATGCAGTATTATCAGATCATCTGCATACATGCACTTTTGAACCGGTTCTGGTATAGCATTTATTATGTGATTGATACCTATGAGAAATAATGTTACACTTAACACCGAGCCTTGTGGGATTCCGGTTTCAAGTGGGTGTGAACTGGATTCCTCATTTCCTAACCTAACCGCAAACGTTCTGTTAGACATAAATCTTTTTAGGAATTCGGGTAGGTTTCCCCGAATGTTCCAATCCTGTAGTTGTTTTGTGATGTACATTTCCACATCGTGTCATATGCCCTTTCTATGACAAATGACACAACTACCGTATGTTTCTGGTTGCGGAAACCTTCAATAACTGTGTTTTCTAGGTAAACCAGCTCATCTAAAGTCGAATGGAATTTTCTAAAACCAGTTTGATTCGCTGAGATTAGTTGGTTATCCTCAAGATGTTTTATGAGCCTATTGTTTGTAATAGTCTCCAGTATTTTGCTAACGTGGCTTGTTAGCGAAATAGGTCGATAGTTGTACGAGTTTGTTGTGTCTTTATTAGGTTTTGCTTCCGAAATAACAATAGCTTGACACCAATTTGATGGATATATGCCCTCTTTGTACATTTTATTGTACAGTGAAAGAAGTTTTTCTTTCTGGGCCAGAGGGAGGTTTTTTATCATAGAATATGTTATGTTATCCGGTCCAGTCGCTTTGTCTTTTTTGTATTTTAATGCTTGTTCAAGTTCTTGCATAGAAAAAGGTTTGTTGTATTTTAGCTCCTCAATTAGCATCGATTTCGTTTTGATTTTGTTCAATTTGAGTGTTTGAGTTTGATTTCATACTGCTTACGTTTTTCAAAATGAGCCGCAAAAATCTCTGCTCTATCTTTTAAGTCTGCAACTCTCTGATCATTTACTATAAGGAGTTCAGGGAATGTGTATGTCGACTTTCCTTTTAAGCATTATTATTATTATTATTATTATTATTATTATTTATTTATTATATTTTATATTATATTTATTATATTATTTCCAACAAAGATTTACCGATAAGGCGAACAGTCCTAAGGCAATGTGGAACGAGATTAATTATATCCTGACGAAAAAGAAAAGCAAAAATGTAGACGAAAAAATAATAAGCAGTATGACTCCAATGTATAACAAAGAAGAAATTGTCTCCAACTTTGCCGAAACATTTCACAAACAAATAGTATACCTAGTACAGTGAAAATTCAATGGTATCTGAAGAACAAAATGAAACCACTATCTGCAACCTCTACATTCCACCAGCAAATGATGAGAAAATAGAAAATATCATACTACAGCTAAAAATGAATAAATCTCCAGGAATCGATAACATTCGGGTAATAGATATCAAGAAGAATGCTAAAATATTCAAGCGACTAATGAGAAATTTGATAAACACATCACTAAAACAAGGTATTTTCCCGGATAGCTTAAAAACATCAATAATATGACCAATATTCAAGAAGAATAATCCCAAAGAATTTTCGAATTATAGACCTATCAGCATATTGCCAGTAATAGAGAAAATTCTGGAAATTTATGTTGTTAAACATTTAAATAGTTGGTGGACCACAGAGTACTAATCGACAGCCTTAAGAAAATAGGAATCACTCATAAGCTACTGCAATGGTTTATAAGCTATTTAAGAAACAGAAAGTACGTAGTAGCAGTCGACAACACTTACAGCGATGTAACAAATATTAATTATGGAGTGCCGCAGGGCAGTAATTTGGATCCTGTAATGTTTTTAATTTATATCAATGAAATATTTAGGCAGACTGAACGAGCTGAAGTTTACATGTATGCTGACGATGGTATATTGCTCTACTCACACCGTGATTTAACTATATGTGAGGAAGTAATACAGACAGAATTTAATAACGTGCGTAAATGGTTGCATAAACATAGTCTATTCATTAATCCGGAGAAAACTAAAACAATGTTATTCTCTACGTCCCATATGGATAACACTAAAAGAATTAAAATTATCATGCACAATAGCAACGGCCCTGCACACAAGAAAAACGGCAACTGTATGTGTGAAGAAATAGAGAATGTACACACCTTTACTTACCTTGGACTGACGATTGATTTCCGACTTAACTACAGCAAACATATAGAAAATGTTCACCTAAAAATAAAGCGCATATCTGGTTGTTATTATTTATTAAGTAGATACGCAAACAGGAAAACCATGATAATGGTTTACAAAGCTATAATAGAAGCCATTATAAGATACGCTGTCCGAGTATGGGGTTGCGCAGACGCCGTACACGTGAACAAGTTGACATCTTTACAGCATCGATTACTTAAGATGATTCCAGGCAGTAGCAATTTAGATCGACAAACTATAATAAAAAAAACAAATACATTAACTCCTAGTGGGTACTATAAATATCTAAACATACTTACACATCATGAAAACGACGAATACAAAATACCACTAGACCATAATTACCAGACCAGAAGGACAACGTACGCTGTGCCATTTTATTTTAATAAGTACGGGAAACGAACATTAGAATGTATGGTTCCAATACTATATAACTCAATACCTATGGAAATAGTGAATGATCACCTACTATCCACCTATAAACAGAAAATTAGAGATTGGTTAAGCGCTACAAACTGATACATATTATAAACAATAATAATAATTACAAAACACAAACACACAACACAAGTATTACAAGTATTGTAATAATGATTACATTTCAGTGTAAAACATGTAGTTAGACTAATAATATTATACGTACAACTTTAAACATGAAATATGATAATGTAGAGATGTAAATAACTTACCTGTATAATAACGGAACCAACCGTTAAGTTAATATATAACTTGGTTGGACCAAAAATTATGTATAATTTTGAGAAAATAAACATTTCAAACATTATTATTATTATTATTATTTTTTTTTTTTTATTTATTTTTTTTTTGTTTATTGAGGCTTCAACTACAAATCGGTCATATCGCCTCATCTGTACTTTTGTCCTAAATCTGCTCTTTCATATCACACTCGGTTAAACACGCCTATAGCTCTCAAAAGGTTTAATACATTCCTGGTACTCTCAGTTGTGTTAAAATTCTCTGAATAAGTGTTCTTAATATTATGGTCAGATCTATGTCTTCTCTTGTCGCGTTTGGTAATTCATATAGACCTTGAACTTGGAGCTTTATTGTAGAAAGATGTGTATTTGTTGTTGACCATTGTTTTTGCCATATTTTAAGGTTGCTTTTTTTCAAATACTTTTTGAAATCTTTAAGTGTTATTATGTCCACATCCATAACAGTCGTTGATGTTGCTTGGCGGGCAATGGATTCAACTTGTTCATTTCCCGGAATATGTGCGTGCTTTGGTGTACAAATGAAAGTAACAGTAGTTCCTTGTTCATTTAAATATTTCAGGGTGGATTGGCATATAATGTTCATTGGATTCGTCGAATACATTTGATATAAGTAGTTTATAATATTTAGGTTGCCAGTAGCAATTATTAAGTTTTTTGTTTCAATGACCATGTTACAGTATAACATTGCCTGCCATAAAGCATACTCTTCAGCAAAAGTTATGGATGACACTGGGTTCAGGCTCCAGCTGTACGACGAATTTCCTACAACGATTGCACTTCCGACTCCATTGTTTGTTCTACATCCGCTTATATATACAATTTGGTGTGAAGGATGTTCGTGGCAGATTTTGGAGAATAGTTGTAGGTAGGTATTGTTACATGTATTTTTTTTTATTAAGGTAGGTTAAATCTTTTCTCAGTCTTATTTCAGGTGTGATCCATGGTGGAAACTCTAATGGCCATTCGTTCATTAGCGTTGGAATATTTATACCATTGCTATCGATGTACTCGTGAAATCGCACATAGACAGGACGGGTGATAGTAGGTCGTACTTTATATGTGTGATGTTCTATGTTCAGCATATGATTAATAGGATGTGTTAGTAACGCTTTAGTTTTTGTCATGTAAAGAGCCATCAGTTGATTTCTTCTGTTTTCGAGGGATGGTATTCCTGATTCACAATACAGACTCTCAACTGGACTGGTGGGAAAAGCACCGATACAGTACCTTATACCAGCGTTCTGTACTGTGTCTAAGATGGATAGTAGCGATTTACGAGCAGACGAGTAAACGATACATCCATAGTCTAGCCGTGACAATATTAACGTTTTGTAAATTTTTATAAGGCATTTAGGATCTGATCCCCACTTGGTATGTGCTAGCACTTTTAGAATATTTAAACTTCGTAAACAGTTATTTTTAATGCATTCAATGTGTGATTTCCAAGTCAAGGATCTGTCGAAAGTAAGACCTAAAAATTGTACGGTTTCAGGACATCTAATAAGTTTATCTCCTATGTATAAAAGTGGACCATAACCAGGAGTTCTCAGCCTAGTGAAATGCATACACTGACTTTTCTCTTCTGAGAAACCTAGCCCGATTCTGGTCCCGTTTTCGATAATTTGGTTAATCGCAGGTTCGAGCTTTTGCAATATCTCTCTGACTGTATTACCCGAGCAAAAAATGGTAATGTCGTCTACATATAAACATTTTGTGACTGCATCTGATACATTTAGGACTATGTCATTTATTGCAATTGAAAACAGTGTGCAACTTAATGTAGATCCTTGTGGTATTCTATTATCAAGGTCTTTTAATTCGGAAAATTCATCTCCGATCCTTACACGGATGCGCCTGTTTGTTAGGAAGGACTTAATTACATTGGGCAAATTGCCTCTTAAATTAAAACTAAATAACTTGTTTACGATGTTATGTCTCCAGGTCATGTCAAAAGCCTCTTTTATGTCAAAAAAGACCGCTACGAGTGTTTCTCTCTTCCGAAACGCCTCTTGGATTGCATTTTCAAGAAGAACCAGGTGATCTGTAGTAGAGCGATACTTTCTATAGCCTGCTTGGTATGATCCTAGGAAATTATTTCTTTCCATATACCACTGCAATCTGTTATTTATCATTTTTTCAAAAAGCTTGCCCATACAAGACGTTAGGCTAATTGGGCGGTAGCTTGCTGATAATAGTGGATTTTTGTTAGGTTTTAAGATTGGTACAACTATCGCTTCTTTCCATTCCTCAGGGTAAATACCTTCATTCCAGAGTTGATTGAAAAGTGTTAGTAATGCGTTTTTTATTTCATATGTTAGGTTGTTCAACGTATCATTTGACACTTCATCCGGTCCTGGTGCGGTTTTTTTACTTGTTTTCATTGCAAATTTCATTTCTCCCATTGTGAATGGTATGTTGTACTCCGTGTTGCATGTCGTACCAAAAAACAATTCAACCTCTCTTCTATTTTTGTTCGATAGACATCTTCATGGTAGTTATCCGAACTACTAACACTTGAAAAATGGTTAGCTAGAGTGTTTGCTATTTCAACAGGGTTTTCCGTAATGGTATTTTGACTAGTTTGTACAGATGAAATTATTTGACTTTTATATTTACCACTAACAGCTTTGATTTCTTTTCCAGGTACCTCTCGTGTCGGTTTTTGAGCTGATAGAGGACGTGTACTGCTTCCAACTTTGCCGCTTGCTTTCAAGCACTATTCTTCTACTAATGGCTCTAGCTTTTTTAAATTTAATATGATTTTCAACGGTAGGATCTCTTTGATACATTCTAAATGCCATTTTTTTGTTTCTGATAGCGACTTTAACTTCTGAATTCCACCATGGAATTGGTCGTTTAATTGGTAGATGACCCGATCTGGGAATGCTGACCTCTGCCGCCTGTGTGATGGAATTTGTAAGGTTTTTTACATTTAAATGTTCTGGTACTAGAAGATGTTCACGAAACTTGTCCCAATCGGCTTTGTCAGTAAGGAACCTCTTGACTACTCTCCTTTCTGGAATGACTGAATCCGTTTCTGTGACAATAGGAAAGTGGTCACTGTTATGAAGATCGTCAAGAGGATACCATCGTAGATTAGGCACTAGTGTTGTTGATGCCATGGTTAGATCTAGTACGTCAAACGTTCTGGATCGAGTATTGTGGTAAGTTGGTGATCCAGTATTAAGTAATGTGATGTGGTCTGTATTTAGCCATTTCTCTAAAATTCGACCTTTGCTATCATTTTTTGATGAACCCCATAGAACATTGTGCACATTAAAATCTCCAAGTAATAGTAACGGTGTTGGTAATTGATCTACAAGATTCTCAAGCTCTTTAATGTCCCAATTAGTGTTAGGTAGGTATACGTTGCAGACGGTTATTTTCATTGCGGCATTTATTTTTATTGCAACGTCTTGCAATTGACTGTTTAAAACAATGCTTTCAATAGGTAAATTATCTTTAACTAGAATCGCAACACCACCACATCCTCTTTGCCCTTCAGCATAATCTTTACGAAAAATGTCATACCCTCTAAGAGAATATGGTTGATTATGCTTAAGATGTGTTTCTTGTAGGCAAAGACACATTGGATCATATTCATGTAAGAGCATTTTAATGTCAACATATCGTCTTTCAATTCCTCTACAATTCCATTGGATAATGCGGTTGTGCGCCATAATTTTGGTAAGTAAATAAATAAGATAAAAGTGTAAATAAGTACTCTGTGTATAAATAAAATGCTCTGGACAATTACAACAAACAATATCACAGATAAGTATTAAATACTAAATAATCACAACAAATTATATCACAGATTTGAGAAATAAATACAATCACAACAAATAATATCACAGATTTAAGAAATAGATACTCAACAGATAATATCACAGTACTGTATATCACATGTAAAAGGTCTCCTTTTACAAGGGTGGCTTTCGGGGTCTCCCTAGTTGCTATCCTTTTTTCTTCTTTGCTTTTATTGCTGGTTTTGAAGTTCTCTGCCTTGCCTCCCTTAGACTTACGTCGTCAGTAGACTGAAGGCTAGACTCGGTAGATGCTGTCCTTCTTTTGGCACCACGATATTCTTCATCCATCTCCTCAACCTCCGAGCATATAGGAGGCGCGGTCAAAGAGTCAGCCGTTATTTCTAATTCCGTACGAATAATTTCTTTTATTTCACTAATAAGTTCATTTCTCTCTAGTTGCCCTTGCGAAGATTTTTCGGTAATTGCGGTAAGTACTTTTACTTCTTCTTGTATTATTTTTCTTATTTCAGGGATAATCGCTTGTAAAGTCAATCTGCTTGCAGAGGATGACGCTATCTGCGCATAAGTAGACTCTTTCGTAACCGCATACCCTTCCATTTGTCTGGCTTGATGGTAAGAAATTTTGTTTATTACCATAACTTCCTTAATTTTTGTTTCTTTTTTATATGTAGGGCATCCCCTCCATATGGCTGTATGGTCTCCTTTACAGTTGGGGCAGCACTTGGGATTTTCGCAAGGTGTGCCGTCGTGTGGTGGTTTACCACATATACATATTTTATTTTGTTTGCAGTATATCGCTGCATGTCCAAACTGCTGACAGTTAAAGCATCTCAAAGGTGCCGGTATATATGGTCGTACTTTCAATGAATACATTGCCGCTTTAATGGTCTTGGGAACGTTATCTCTTTCAAAGGTAAGAATATGGTTTGCCGTGTCAATTGTCTCTTTTAACCTTGATTCTTTTTACATCAATGACAAACTCGTGGCTTAAGCCTTCTATAATTTCCTCTAAACTACAGTTTAACAAATCTGGGCAGTAAATTACCCCTTTGCACATGTTTAAAGTAGGATGTCTTTCTACATCAATGTCCATTTCAGCCAACCTCTTCATATTTAACAACATATTTGATTGAGCTCTTGATTTAGTTTCTACTAACAATAGTCCTTTCATTGTTCTAATATTATTTAATTCACCTACATATCCATACAAAGATTTTGATATCAAGAAGGGACTACATTTCGTAAAGTCGCCTTCTTTTCTTTTGAGTAGCAGAAACCGGGACCAAGGAGTCTCCTTTTCCTGTCTACCTTTTTTGACAGTTTTCTGTTTGGAAACCGTCGAAACCATTCCGTCATCCATGTTCACGCCAGGGTCGTCAGCAATTCCAGTAGCTTTTACTAGCTCCGTGGCATGGTTTCCTACCACGGTCGCCGAGCAGCCGCTTGATAACGGTCGGGTGAGGCCTGCCCGCTCCGCCTCGCTCCCGACCGGTACTGGGGACAATCCGAACCCCTGCACCGTAAGGTGTGGTCGCCCCGAAGGGCTAGAGTTAATTTCCTTATCCATAATCATTGCGTGGTCGTCATTATTGCATTTTATCGCTACCTGCCAGCGGGCTAAAGCCTTTTTTTAATATTTTTATATATTTTAAAGAAAACGAGAGAGAGAAACTAAAGAAAAACGCAAGACCTAAGATTCAAAACAAACTGAAGTAAAGAATAAAAAGAAAAAAAGTAGACGAACACTAACGGCTTGAGATCTCTTTGCTTCACCACTGCTGGAAACAGTGGCTACTAAGCCTCCCTACCATGTCAAGGTGGATCTCAACAGGGAGATATTATTATTATTATTATTATTATTATTATTATTATTATTATTATTATATAGTTATGATTTTATGGTGCACAACCAGATTCAAATAGACAATAACTATGTGGCATGCGAAATTTATAAAAAATGTACTTATAAATATAATAAATATTCAATTTAGATAATTTAAACAGTGTCTACTACTTCAGATAAAATTCATGTACCTAAAATCTATTTACCCAACAGAAATAGTTAAGCTCCTCCCACTAAATTTTGGTCAATGTAAGCAGCCACCAGTTTTACACCAACAAAATTATAAAACCGGGAAATTTAAAAACCACAAGTTGAAATGTCACTTTGTCAATACTAAATTACAAACCGTCATGTTTTTAGTATTGGTATTTAGTACTATAACACACAGCAGAAGTTTCAAATTATTTATTACTTGTAAAAATACGACGTAAGAATATATTAAGGAAGACACCAGAGACTGCAAATCATTACAGTAAAGCGAAGTTTGGCAATTACAGATGGACTTGGGTATACACAAAGATTCGTCACATACTATTTTTTTTTCAAATTGGTTTCAATTATATAAAAGAAAGTAACACAAACATAGTTTAAAAATATTTGAAGTTTTGGATTATATCAAAATAGGGCGTTTTAAAAATGCGACCAACAACAAAGTTGCATTTAAATATTGCGGGAATTTTTGGGGACGGAGCTTAATTATTTCTGTTCGGTAAACGGAGCATAGTTACTATTAATTTAGTTTAAAGTTGAAAACGTGTAAAGTTAGGGTACACTTCAATTGATGATATAACATTACGATCGTATTTATTATACGTTAGTTTATAATTTCAGGGATTATTAATAATGTATCACAAATAATGCAGATCGATACTACATCTGCACTAACAGCTATAGAGTTAATATATAGATTTATTTGAGACATTTTAAAGATTTGCAACTATTTAAGAGTGATACAACTTTAAAATGTTATGATGGTAGTGGAAGGGAGCAGTTTGTTCTGTGACGTTATCAGTGGTAGGAGAAGTCTCGCGCATGTGTCCGTGGTCATTTCCCACCCCTATGGCTTCCTTTCGGGGTCGTTTTTCAACCCCTTGACGAAATTTTCAACCCTTGTTGTTAATTTTACCCGTAATTAGCACCCCTATAATTTCTTTTCGTGGGTCTATTTCAACCCCTACAAGGAATTTTCAACCCTTGATGGTATTTTACCCTAATTAGTGACCTTTGAGGGTGGGATGATTTTTAATCACTTGATGGAATTTTCACCCTTGATTAAGGAATTTTTGGAAATATTAAGAGGATTTTCGCCAGTCCACCCCTAGCCTATCGGGGTGTGGGGATGGTCACGTGACATTTTAGCCCCTAATTATCCATTTTTGGCAGCTCCTGACGGGTAGGAAAATGCGCGCGAATGCAGTGTTCTGATTGGTTGGCCTAGGGGTTGGCCACGCTCCCGGCTTTCTGATTGGTCCATAGACTCCGCCACTGGTTTCTGATTGGTGCGGGGCGTGGTTTGTCGGCCATTTTCAATATAGATCTCCGGCGGCTGCCATTTTATTGTGTTAATTGAGTCATCATTTAATTCAGACGCCATTTTGTTTTTAATTATGAGCCATAATTAAATTTTGTAGACTATTCTTATTTTGGCGGGGAAATTGAAATTGTATTCTAGTAAGAGGTGCCCTCATAGTAACTCATAAGACAGTTGCAGGACAGTTGCTCTAGGGTCTTCGTCCCTTGGCGGAAAATTTGAAATTGTATACTAATAAGAGGCCCTAACGCTAACTTGCAAAACAGGTATAGGACGACTTAACTTGTTCCCGGGCCTTGTGAAAAGGCGCAAATTAACCAAATCAGCCGCAGCATACCAAACCAAATCAAGCAATCTCAGTCAAATCAAACAAATCAATTAAGCAAATCAGTCTTAAACAAATCACCCCAGATCAATTCAATCAATTAGCCAAATGAGTCAAATCAATCAATCTCAATCAAATCAAACTAGAATCTGTGCGAACAATTCTTCGTAACCTTCAGGTAACGATTCTGCCACTGTATACACCTAGTTCCTATGAGCGACCGCTTACCTTGTAGATAAGGCTAACCAACACTCAGAGCTAGTACTCTCCCTAAAGGCGAGGGCACCGGCGTGGGTAAACAGTCGATCATCTGCAAATCAATCCCAATCAATTCAATCTCAATCAACCAAATCATAACTTGCAGTTTGAAAACATCACCTTACAATTCAAAAATATTGGTTTGGTTTAACTTACAACTTGCTAAAACCAACCGCAATTCCAAAATACATGAGATAGCCCTTGCCATCACTGTCAATATACGAGTATCAAATTAGCTTGTAACACTATTTCCCTGCCAAACTCGAAATCGAGCCGCTACATTATTTTACATACAATGAGTGTCTTATCGGAAATACCTCTGGCAAAAAGGGCCCTAGATTTATAAACAAGGTTGAACTTCATATTTCGTTTTTGAAGATGGACAAGCTGACCTTCATTTCCAAATTTGATAATACACATGTGATTTTAAACTAACAACGATTTCATCTCGTAAGGCAAGTATGGAACTCTGTTTTATTTTACCCAACGCCTGTCATTATCATCAGCCATAATAATAATAATATCACTCAAATTCGTAAATACCTCTGGTAAAAGAGCCCTAGATTTATAAACAAGCTTGAATGCACTATTTCTTCTTTGAAAATGGACAAATGCCCCGGGGACAAATAAACAATCCAAACTTGAAATCAGTCCTCTAGCAATTAAATAAAGTAAACAAAATAAGGGGTAAGGGTTAAAATAACAAACGAGCACTTACCAGGGTTGTTATTGATAAATAATCGTATTGGTAGAATTCCTGGAAACGGCAAAAACTGCTCACGGTCACAACACGTTCACTTTCGGCGTCTTGTTTATAACTAAAAAATGTAGAGTACTTAACGCCTTCCAGCTATCATTAATATAAAGTAATTCTTTTTGGATTTCCCGTTATGTAACCACAAAACAATCTTTCACTATTCAAGTACATCTAATGTATTTGGAAAAACCCTAATTAGATAATTACGTGAAAGTTGGACTGTCCTTGAAAATGGAGATATGATGTTCACGTTCTTTGCGCGTGACAAAAATCCCTCTAGTTAGATTACACTTATTTTTAAAAGCAGACCTGTTTGTTTGTGACGCCATCTGGTGGTGTATTTTTCAACTAGAGCATGCTTTCCATGTTAAGGATACTCCAAAAAAACTGCCGACTGTTTATCACGTCGCCTAGCAATTGCACTAAAAAGGTTACAGGCTCATATGCTTATTTCATCTTTGTTAATGAAAATTTGGAAACGCCAATCTATGCTGGAGATATAATAGGGACGCCTAATGATTTATAAGTGATATACATGAATATTCATTATGTATGATACGTAATATTATAGTTAGACTCTGAATATTATTTGACTTTGGACTTCTACGACCAAAACAATTGTAAGTATAGCCAAATTTTAAATTACTAACTCACTTAAAGAGTTTTGGTTAAAAAGGACAAAAATACAATAAAAAATATTATAACTCTTTACGAAAATCAGTTTATACTAAAATTTACAGAAATAATCTAATTTCTGTTAATGTAGATAAAAGTAATACAAGTAATTATTTCACAAGAAAGTTATGTGCAGAAAGTAAATGATTTCATTATTAACGAAAAGTATTGAATTTGATATAGATACCCTACAACAAATAAAATACTTATCTTTTTTGGGTTTTTTAATGACGTATTTTAAATTATACGTCCGACATCAACAATCCCAACATCGGAAGTAGGTCTGCACCAGCAGCAACAGAGACGAATAACCCACCAGAATAAGCCACCTTCCAATGCCAACAAGGCGCTTCCCGCATGCGCATTTCAACATCCCAAAGATGGCAGATATCATTGGACATCGGATGTGCTCCTTACAATAGGAGCGGGGCTCAACCTCGCAGCCCATTGGCCCAACGTCACTACTATTTCCGGCAGGTGGAGTCTAGCTCTCGTCTCTCATTGGTTTACCAACCTTAAACGTCCGGAGGGGGCGTGGCTTAAGTGCTAGTTCACGTTGCTAGTTGGTATGACGTCACTTCCTGGTCTAGAACATACATAGCCTTACTAGTGTCATCGTGTAATGATTCCTTTTAGATTTAGAATCTAAATTTTGAATGAATTACATTTGCCCTACTTGGGATAAATTAAAATGAATGGCACGTTCTAATCTATGCCGACCGGGAATTGACGATGAAATAGAATGATTAGTTAAAAATTAAATTTAATACGGAACATTAAGAAAGGAGCCTTTTAAAACCGACGTTATTCCATTTGGTCCAACAAAAACGTGTGTTTTTTTATTGATTCTTACAGTCGTTGGCCCGAAGTTATTAAGGCGAAATCAACATCTAGTAACGATGTAATTGAGGCTTGAAGGTTAACGATTAGAATTCCTGGCCAAATACTTTCAGATTGCGAACCAATTTTTGTTTCAACTGGGTTTGGACATTCTATAAGAGAAAGTTGTTATTAAACATTCATACACAACACCTTATCACCCAGCTAGTAATACTTTCGAAGGTGCATTTAAACTTGGTTATCTCAAGGTATTTAGTGATCTTAATAATAAAAATTGCGCATTGGTACTATTTTGTTATGTTATTATTATTAAATTAAAATAATTGCACTACTGGTAAAGCTTTTAAAATATTTAATGAACTTTTACAAACCAGATTTGATCAGATTAAACCAAATGCGACAACTGAAAATTTGATTTAGAAAGTAATAAGGGAGGTAGGAACAACTTTTTCAGTTGAGGAGACAGATTTGTGAAGGGGTTATAGAATGGTCAATTAAAAATGTTGTTGTAAAGGAACCATTGCAAAGTGTTGGAACCTCTAGTGTATTTATGTTCTATTTCAGACACAGATTTTACTTGGAAAAGATATTTCTATCAGAATATTAAGTTCTGAAAGACAGTATACCTGTGAAAATGTAGACAGAAAGCTTTTTTGTGAGTCAGTTTTTTGTAGACAAACTTTAACAGAAGATAGAACACATGTTTCTAAAAAGAAAAGTTCCTATAAACATATGTCGTAGAAGGCTTCGTTTCCGAGATACAGGGTGTTGAATATAATTTTTTTTTCTCAAATTTTCATTATAACTGATAAACGAATGCTTAGATTTTTTTCATGTTGGGGGGTAATGTCTATTAATTAAGGGGCATAAAACAAGCGATAAGAGTGTTCACAAACTTGCACAGTGGCGGAGTGGAGGGGGTGCTCAACCGCTTTCATAAACAGAACTTCTACGCCAATGACTAAGTATTTAAGTATTTTTTTTTCTTGTTAAATAATATTGAATCAATATAAAACTAATAAATGGTTGTAGTATTTATATACAAGTATACAATTCACTCGTAACCTTGACATAAATACACATAAATAAGTTTTAATAAAATTCAACGTAACCTTCAAATAAGATTCATAAGATTCATAGACTCACTTTAATGTTGCTTTCTTACAGCTGATCCAATTTCCAATTCAGAAATAATTCGAATTCCAATATTATTGATCCATCGGGGGAAGATCTATAGCATCAGTAAGTTGTGTACATGCTGCATCAATATTTGCTCCATCGGTGAAAGGGTATACAGCACCAATATACTTTTATCAGCATTCAAATTATTATTACTTGCACTTTTCAATTTTAATTTCAATTCGAATAATAATACAAAGGCAGTTTGGTTAAAATAAATTTTAATCTTAACGAAATAATTGAAATGCGCCGATTTACATTCACTTATACAACGATACACATCACCCGGAATAATAATTACGTTAACCTCATTTTTGTTACACATTTTAGTTTTCATTTATTTAATGATATAAAATTTTTATGGTTATACGAACCACACAAACGATGTTAAATTTTCAATCGTGTACACATCGAGTGACATGTTCACACTTTGGAAAGTTACAAGATAAGGTATAAAAATTTCTGCCACTTCCATATATAGCTTCTGAACAACAACCCATCACCTTAGCAAATATTGCCAATACAAACATAAGACTGCTTAATTTTCATTGGTTAATCATTTTTCAGAAAGTTACAAATTATTATTTTCACTGATAACTTTATTATACCTGGACAGATCTTAAAAACATAATCCTCTTTGAATACTATGTAAAATTTCCTTTCCATATGCACCATCTCCCTTAAAAATTCTTATTCTATCTCAATTATGACAAATATACAAATTTTCATACAAAGATTTACTTATAACTCACTTATTCTAATTCCAACAGGAAAACTACAAACATAATTAGAGTCCTTGATCAAAAATACATAAAAATTCACCAGTTTCAAACACTTTTATGGTTCATGTTAATAAATTCTATCTCAAGCACTGCGTTAAAAATCAGTATAATCTGGTTTATCAACTTTTATCATAATATAATATAATATTATAATATTAATTTAAGTTGCAACACTTCCTAATCACACTGTTAAGTAGGTTTATAACATAATCTTTGTGTAATTTCACTTTTAAACTTAATAATCTCTATGAATCTTGTAAAATTTGTTCGGATTTGATAACTTTAACATGTCCTTTATACTTCTTACGTTGATTGATACAATTTAATTTCTTTTTGTTTTGGAATGAAAGCATATTGTGGTACTAGACTAGAATAATACCATATAAATGGAATACATGTATTTTATCAATGGAAATGCATATTTTTACTACTTCGAAACTGCTCGGAAACTATTATAAAGAAGAATACTACTGCTCAGCTATGATAACACTTTTATATTTATAGATTTGCTTTAACTAGCTCAAAATATGTCCTACATTCACATTTGTATTTAGTTTTATGTTAAATCGCACTTATTCATTTTGCGCTTTACATATGTGTTTATTCAAATTCAACGTAATTAATTTATGTATAATGTCTCTTTTAACCCGAGCTTATATCTCTCTGTCTATGATAATCAGCTTAATTAGTATCATCTCAATATATGTATATACGTATATATATATATATATATATATATATATATATATATATATATATATATATATATATATATATATATATATAGTGTGGGTTTACCCAGTTGGCCCTGTCAGGATGGACGGAAACCGGTGCAGAAGACCGAGCACCTGCTGGTAGCGGGTTTATATCTGAGGATCGGATAATTAGTAGTAAAGCAGGTTAGGAAAATACTCTACATTAATAATTGTTCCTGGTTCTCTTTACATAATTTTGTGTAATTAAAAGATATACGCAAATCGATTAAAAATTGCACTCGAAAGGAATCAATACATTATGTTTACCTTAAACTCTGCAAATTTAATTTTAGACGATCCAAGCAGTCGACGCATGTATATGTGAAGAGTATTTATATAAATCTATTCGAATAACTAACAATGGAAGTGGTAAAGCGCTTTATGAGGGCAATGGATTTGTACGTAGTTTACTAGGTCAACAGGTGTTATCGATTACTGTTTTAAAATAAATTAAAGGTATGCGTTTGTTCATTTAGCAATCTGTAACTTCGGGGTTTTGCAATAATTACTTTTAATTGTGGACAAGATGGAACTTGAAATAACAAGATCGTAAACTCGAAAATGGATGAGTATATTGAACGCAGTTGGTGGTTTTTTCACCACTTTTACGAAATGTAACAATTTCGTATCTATTAAGATTGTAATGATCCTGCAGATCCTTCCTAAAAATTCAAATCCTTGTCAATAAATTCCTCCAAACTTATTTCCTATTTTCTTCCACAACTGCATTTATATGATTTAAAACATATTATCAGTTGTTCCCACTCTACCCATTATCTTCCAAAATCCCTATATAAACACTGCCTTCCCATCCAACTAAACACTTGACACTTTGCGTTCATACCTTACTTTCATTTTATAATTATTATTCCAGTATTATTGCTCATATCCTGAATTCTCCTTATTATATCCTTTCATTAATTAGTTATACTTTAAGAGTATGCTAAGTCTATACTAACCCTGCCTGAACCTACCTGATTCATCAGTCCTGCATTACATTCCGTCCTACAACCCACCTGTTACATGCATCTAACCTGACACCGATTCCTGTTCATATTACATCCATTACTAGTCACAATACGTATACAAACTTATTGTGGGTCCTGGCCCCGATTTGGGTATACGTAAAGAAGTTGATTGTGTGAAATCAGACGGAGGGCCTGTACACCCCGAATGGTTATACACAACTAGCTACCCCTGTTTCATCATTACCTTTATTAACCAAACAAGAGATTTATCACTATAAACTTGTTGAAGGTGCAAGCCGCGACAAGGATAGGGGTAGACATCCTAGAGATTATAGAGGAGTGACGGTGGTATTGCCCGAAACATCCTATATGATCACGAACAAGGTTATTCCTGAAACTGCCCCTTTGACGGTTTAGGCTTGTGCCCCGAAAAAGGATTTCCTAACCAGAAATATTCATCTGCTGTCCCCTGTATATCCTAATATAAATAACGTCGCCATCCCTCACAATAAATTCTCCCTGCTATCACCCACATACACACCAGATCAGATTTGCTCCTTTAATTACCGGTTCATACAATCACCTCCTACAAACTCACTCACCCACCACCTTTTAGTTCTCCCTATATAATAACCCTTCCCTTAAGTAAACGATCTATCTTCCACCTGAACAACCCTTGTTTACTTTTAAATAGTAGTGGGACCTTACATTCTACTTAAATCAAATTTCCTACTTACCCCGTATATAACCACCTCCTGATTACCGTACTCCACCAGCATTTCCCATTAATTAAGTAATATCACTTATAATTAACCAAACACATAAATTCGCCGGTATACCACGTTTTGAACATCTGTTTTAGAATTAATAAACAACCATTAAAGGAAGGTGGGAAACCAGGATAGACCAGCGGCGTAGGCGCTTATAAAAAGAAAACCCGCAAGAATAATTGACATATTTTTAATAGTATTTTAGTGAATTATATAACCAGTTAATTTCAGTTTCGTTATTTATTTGTTTTGTAGTAGCATCAATATTATAATTTCTGTTTTGAGTTGTAAATAAACCATTCTTGTATGTAACGTTTGTAGAAATTAGATAGGCAACCCAACATACGTCTAGGTATACATCTTAGTCTGAACCCCCTTTTATGAGAAAGTTCTCATGTTCAGAAATTTGAGTCTACAAGTTGTAAAATACGACAGTTACAACCAATAAAAGACCGGTGGCTTCAGCCAGAACCAGGAAGCGGTACAGTGGCGCCCAACGTGGGGCATTTTGCAATTTTCCTTTAGCATTTTGGCATTTTGCATGTGCATTTCCCATTTTCCCTTTAACATTTACTTTCAGCAAGTTGTACCAGAACGATTATTTCCTGACAAATAACAATAATTATTTTCTTACAGCAAGCAGACAGACTGTCCGAGTACTTTCCCAGGCACGAGAATACAAATAATTCATATTCCAACTCCGTTCGAAGAAGAAATTAAAAATTGTTACTTTCCAGAAATCACAATAACTAAATTAATCATTCTTTTACAGAACTAATTAATAATAAGTGATAAACATTGTTTCACAGGATATATAAATTACAATTGTTATTTTCCAGAGACAACAAATTTACAATATATTATTAATCATTCCTTTACAGGGCAAATTAATAATAAATAGTTAACCATTGTTTTACAGGACATATAAATTAACAGTGTTATTTTCCAGAGAAATCAAATTAACTAAATACAATAATATTATTAATCATTCCTTTACAGGGCAAATTAATAATAAATAGTTAACCATTGTTTTACAGGACATATAAATTAAAGGTGTTCACAATTAGTTCACAGAAGAAACATTTAAAACTTAATTCTAATTACTTTCTAGGACAAGAATTAACCATTTAAAATTGTCAGTGAACTCCAACTTCAAAAATTCTTCATTAGTGAAATTATAGCCAGTGTAATTGTAATTTTTCAATTCTTCAACCAGGACCAAACCTAAAACATAGCAATAATGAGTACCCAGGCTCCAGAAGAAAAAGATATTCGTGTAGGTTGGGTATACACCCTTAAGAAGGATAATTTGATTGAAGAGGCAGGAAAGTACAGACTGGATACAACAGGAACAAGTGAAATTCTTCGAGCAAGAATAATAAAGTATTTAAGGACTGGAGAAGGTCAAGTTAACTTACCCATCCCGATAGAACCTATCTTACAGTTTGAGACAAGCGAACTGAGTGGTACTACACCTGGCCCATCCACTTTTTCTAACCAGAATTTTCCAAATCGAACAGCTGATACCTGTGACAGAGTTCGGAAATGGGGACTCAAATACGATGGAATTAGTGACCCCATGTCGTTTCTAGAGAGATTACAGGAGCTCCAGAATTGTTACCAACTCCCTGATAATGAGATGTTGTCAGCACTACCTGAACTGTTTAAGGAAAATGTTTTACTGTGGTATAGGAATAACCGATGTAATTGGCATACCTGGTACGATTTCCTTAAAGATTTTCGATTACAGTTCTTACCACCCCGATATCAGCAGAAATTGGAGGAAGAAATAAGGAATCGAATACAGCGACCAAAAGAAAAGGCAGGAGAATATGTCACCTCTCCCCTGACACTGATGAGACGCCATGGAGGGTTGAGCACTACCGATCAGCTCGAACGACTATACGATAACCTGAAAACAGAATACAAATATTATATTCGACCACAAGACTTCTCTACATTACCCGAGTTGCTGGAAATGGCCAGACAGTATGAAGGGTTGCCTTCACTAAGCTATAATCCAGCACATAATCCTCGTACCCCCCGAGTACAGTTTAGAGACAGCACCATCCCTTCTTCATCACGTCTTGCCCCGATACAAACGGAAACAAGACGGAAGCCTCCGCCAGAAGCTATCCCTAGCCTGATTTATAGAAGGCAAGTAAGAGAACCTTTACTACCTCAGACTACCTCCCCCATTCCAGAAAAGCCTGCCACCACTTCCAGAGAAGAATGGCAAGCATGGCTACAACAAATCAAAGAATTTACACAGTCATCTCCCCCGACACAAGTACTCTTACCTATTACCGAGGATGACCGACTCTTTGTCACACTCCAAATCTTTAACCAACCAATACAAGCTCTAGTGGATACTGGCGCTTCTAGAACTTATTTTGGCAGTAAGTTAAAAGAATTAATAGTAAGAAACTCCATTTTTCCAGAAACTCTTCAGCAAGAAACCATCCGTTTAGCAGATGATACCATCACCCATTCTCTGGGCAGCTACCGATTTCCAGTCATACTTGGCAAACAGCAGTATTCGTTGCTAGGTCAATATCTGCCTACATTATCTACCGATGTAGTTTTGGGACTTGATTTCCTGAGGCAAGCTCAAGTCACCATAAGATTCACCCCACTCCAAGTCGAAATGAACGACGAAACTCTCCCGCTAAAGAATAAGTCAGCGGCAGGACTAGGAGACCTAGAATTAACACAGTTTCAACCATTACCAGGAAGAACCCACCGTATTACTCTACTCCCAGGAGTGGATCCAGAAAAACCGCGATATCATCCTAGAAATCCGGCCAGGCAACCAAATGCTTGTCGCACACCAGGTACCCAGAATTTACCTCCTATATCCACATCCTATAACCCTATTGTATTAAGTCCCTATAAACCCACTATCTCACACTCACCTGTACAAACTCCCGTTTTTGACCTCCCGGTCTCAGAGATTCCTTTGCCCACCAGTCCTCCAAACATAGCTCTCTTATCCCTATCACCATTACCAGATTGGGAATTTTCTCCTATCCCCCTTAATCCTGTAGGTCTTCCAGTCACCCCTAGCACTCCTTCTCCGTTAAGAAAAATGGTACGTGAGCTAGACGCCTTAGAAATACACACTCCAGTCGTCCAAACCAATCCTCCTCCTGACAATATGGGCATCACCCTCTTAAGCATCCCTGACCGACCTCGTCCTATACCTCCTCCAACTATTATTCGGACCGGCCGAGGAAAAGCCCGAAATAGACGGCGTGTGAAGATTCGTTTGGCAAATGGAGAATTCATGAGGGTTAAACGAACACTTGCAACCGAATTCGGATTAATCCAGAAACCAGGTGACGGATTTTCTTCTCCCCAGGTAAGGGTGGTGTGTAATGATCCTGCAGATCCTTCCTAAAAATTCAAATCCTTGTCAATAAATTCCTCCAAACTTATTTCCTATTTTCTTCCACAACTGCATTTATATGATTTAAAACATATTATCAGTTGTTCCCACTCTACCCATTATCTTCCAAAATCCCTATATAAACACTGCCTTCCCATCCAACTAAACACTTGACACTTTGCGTTCATACCTTACTTTCATTTTATAATTATTATTCCAGTATTATTGCTCATATCCTGAATTCTCCTTATTATATCCTTTCATTAATTAGTTATACTTTAAGAGTATGCTAAGTCTATACTAACCCTGCCTGAACCTACCTGATTCATCAGTCCTGCATTACATTCCGTCCTACAACCCACCTGTTACATGCATCTAACCTGACACCGATTCCTGTTCATATTACATCCATTACTAGTCACAATACGTATACAAACTTATTGTGGGTCCTGGCCCTGATTTGGGTATACGTAAAGAAGTTGATTGTGTGAAATCAGACGGAGGGCCTGTACACCCCGAATGGTTATACACAACTAGCTACCCTGTTTCATCATTACCTTTATTAACCAAACAAGAGATTTATCACTATAAACTTGTTGAAGGTGCAAGCCGCGACAAGGATAGGGTAGAACATCCTAGAGATTATAGAGGAGTGACGGTGGTATTGCCCCGAAACATCCTATATGATCACGAACAAGGTTATTCCTGAAACTGCCCTTTGACGGTTTAGGCTTGTGCCCCGAAAAGGATTTCCTAACCAGAAATATTCATCTGCTGTCCCTGTATATCCTAATATAAATAACGTCGCCATCCCTCACAATAAATTCTCCTGCTATCACCCACATACACACCAGATCAGATTTGCTCCTTTAATTACCGGTTCATACAATCACCTCCTACAAACTCACTCACCCACCACCTTTTAGTTCTCCTATATAATAACCCTTCCCTTAAGTAAACGATCTATCTTCCACCTGAACAACCCTTGTTTACTTTTAAATAGTAGTGGGACCTTACATTCTACTTAAATCAAATTTCCTACTTACCCCGTATATAACCACCTCCTGATTACCGTACTCCACCAGCATTTCCCATTAATTAAGTAATATCACTTATAATTAACCAAACACATAAATTCGCCGGTATACCACGTTTTGAACATCTGTTTTAGAATTAATAAACAACCATTAAAGAAAGGTGGGAAACCAGGATAGACCAGCGGCGTAGGCGCTTATAAAAAAGAAAACCCGCAAGAATAATTGACATATTTTTAATAGTATTTTAGTGAATTATATAACCAGTTAATTTCAGTTTCGTTATTTATTTGTTTTGTAGTAGCATCAATATTATAATTTCTGTTTTGATTTGTAAATAAACCATTCTTGTATGTAACGTTTGTAGAAATTAGATAGGCAACCCAACATACGTCTAGGTATACATCTTAGTCTGAACCCCCTTTTATGAGAAAGTTCTCATGTTCAGAAATTTGAGTCTACAAGTTGTAAAATACGACAGTTACAACCAATAAAAGACCGGTGGCTTCAGCCAGAACCAGGAAGCGGTACAAGATGCGTAATGCAAGAGTTTATATTTTATTTTAGATGCAACTTATTCTAATCGCTTCATGGAAAATTATACAAAACGGGATTCTCTTTTGAGGGTTGAATTGAAATTTGTACGTTATAGTAACACGTATCAATTAATGAATTGAACGATTCATTCCGGTAGCGGATTTTAAAGCTTCATGCGATTTATTATTATCGCTTCACAGAAAATATACAGAAACGGGACTATTGTTGAGAAATTAAATCGACATTTCTATTTTATAGAAGTTTGGTATGATTTTTAAAGAATTTATTTATTCTTTCAGGAAGCAAGCAGGCTGTAACAATTTATTAAGTATTCTGGATACGAACACAAAGTGTTAGTATTAATGACTGGTAAACAGGATTGATAACAGTTTTAACAGGATATGGCAGAAACGGAAATCTATGGAGATTATTATGCGACTAATTGTCTACAGGTTTTACTGGGTTCCCAGCTCGGTCGTGTGTGTGTTAGGTACTTTAGTGTTAGGAAAGGATTAATTAATGAAACGGTCGTAGACTCTTTGCTTGATTAGAAGGACGCTAGACTGAATAGGCGTACATCTTGCAGACAAGCAAAGTTAGGGAGATACAAGAAGACCTTGCGGAATATTTCCCAGGAAGTCTCAGTACTTTTTAGGCGACAACCTAAAAACAAAGAATGGGATATTATGGTTAGGATCTGTTTGTGTTACGCTGGACACACAACCGAGTATGTGTTTGGTCGGCAGTGTTTTTGCAGACTGGGTCCATTAATAATTTACCCAAGCAGAAAAGAAATCGTTATAACGGAAAACTGGTCTGGTAAATATGATCGAAAGTTTATGTCACCCCAGAATGGGTCGGCCGGTGGAAGCAACGGTTTCTGATTCCAACTAGGTCGGAACAGAAGCCAGGAACGAAGCCAAATGGACTTTGGTGGAGAAGTAAGTAAGATGTTTACGTCCGGACAGAAATCTGAAACGATTTCTTAACTACGGAAGAAGGGAAATAATTAATTATTGAAGTGCACCAGAACATTCTTGGTGCAAATAACGGATAAATTAATAATTCATTTTCGGATTTTTGTGAGGATTTTTGGATCTTTGCAAGGTGTCCTGTTTGTGCGGAAGCTGTATATTTTCATTTTACAAGTCCTCCTGATTTTTGACCAAAATCCTGATTTTTATACTCGATAAGAGCACTATTGGAGTAAATTATTTTTCTAGAAATTATGGAAGACTTCTAGTTTATGTCAAAGCCTAATACATAACCCCCGCTCACGATATACTAATAAACCACGTTTACGTCACACCAGGAGTTACGTGCGCCTACATCCTGGTTGAGTGATGACACCGCGTGTCGCTCTTGCATAAGCATTCGGAGTTCGGGTCTTCATAGTAAAGGTTACCTTTTTACTAGCTGTGGACTAATTTGTTAAATCTCAAACAAGAACCGATATCTGCCTACGTCAATCTTGTGATGGCGATCAGATTCGGGGAGTAGGAATTCGTGTTCTACCACACCCGTATCAGCAACTTGGATTATCATGACTTACGCTGTGGGGGTGTCCTCAGATTGACGCGATACCGTCGCTGTTCGGCCTGCTGCTTTGTGAGCAGAGCAACGATGCAACAGCCACCGCTAATATGCAGAAGAGGAGGACGCTAAAGAAAGCAAAGCCAGCACCGCCAACAGACGTTGATCTGCCACCAACGCGAACCAAGAAGGATGAAAAGACGAAGATTCCGCCCCGTATCTACCAGGCTCGACAACTTGATCATGCAGTCGAAGAGACGCAAAAAAAACACCAATCTCCCAACAACGACACCGGACACCAACAACACACTGACGCACTGGTTGAATTCGTGGACAGCCCAGCAGCGATGGAGCAGGGGACGACCAGGGATAAAGTATATCCGGTAACGCTTCGTTAGGAGGAGAACTGTGCCGATTTTTCCTGATATTTTGACCAAAAAGGGCCCCCCCTCCTCGAGGACCTAGGCCATCAACGAGGGAATCTGAATCTGAAGTCCGCCTGAACTCAGCATCGAGGCAAACTAATAGAAACTAGTAGAAATTCCCGCCGCAAACATTAGGCCGTTGCTATCACTGTGAGTAATTAATTAATGTCTTTTTGATTTCAGGATGAAGTAGCAAAGCTATCAAGCTGAATCCCCTTGTGTGGGTACACATACCCATAAAAGAGAATACCAATAAGAGCCGTCCGGCTACGAGCCTGAGGATCGCCAAAGTTACCTCGATCTCTACCACAGAAAAAAGTGGAAGCCATACACCGACCGAAAGAAGCACTGCTACCGGCGGTGCTTTCTTTAACTTGGTCCAGCGTGAGTTACACCAGCGAGACCATAAGCGTGTTTGGTAAAGGGAAAGTACCAAACACGGCTTTTGCCGTTATCAATACCCCTGTCTACTTGGCTCGCCTTAGGGCTCGACTTTATTCTGGGACTTCTCGAAAGTCATAGTCATGGTTAAGAGGTGGTTACCCATTTCGGGTATTTATACAAAGATCCGGCTTGAATATTGGTACCTAAGGTTAAGTATGTAGTATCAATTTCTTTATATGTTCTGCCTAACCATGCCTTTTCTCTGCAGCGCTTCACGCCTGGGATTACTAACACGACAACCGTACTGTAGTAAATGTAAAATATTTAGGCAAAAATAATTCTTCTAATTCAAATATTTCTTGAAGATTAGTATCACCCAGACCTGATAGAATTTATCAAATAATACAGATTTTCCTGTGTATCTCCTGTATAAACGTCCGCAACTGAAACACTACAAGTGTGTCCTGTTAATCCCGGTCAACCTTTCTTGAGAAAGACTGCAGTAGCTTTTAATCAGGACGTAAATCTTTATATGATGAAAGATAAATTCAGCTCTAATTCATACCCAGTTATAAACTCGTGGTTTAAACAACTTTATGCCTGTAACTAATATTTGACCCTGCCAGCAGAAATATCACAGAACCTGTACAGTACGTATTCCGATATTACACTATATTCTAAATTTAAATCCCTTTATTTTGGTAAAACCAAACTCTTTAGTTGCACAATAACCTAATTATATCAAATAGTCACTAATCATAATCCCACAAGTGTAAACATTTGTAGTTACTAATTCGTATTTTACAATTGTAAACAATTTACAAAATTTCATAGTCATTATATTTAAGTCGCCCAAGTAAGATAATTCCGTGGTTAGCTAATTAGCATTCGTAAGTATAGACCGCCTTGTAAATATTATAAAAAAGTTTTCTAATTAAAGTGCTCCCTGGCCTATAACATTTTTTAAAATGGTAATAATCTGTACACCAAACACCAAAAACGACTCCTGTAGAAATTCCTTTAAAAAGAGAGTTCAAATAATATACAGTGTGTCCGATAAGTATTGCGACACAGCTTAATTACAACTTCCTTGGGTCAAATCGAATCAATTAAACCAAACATACTTTAATACAAATGTCCTTCCTGAAGAAGTTACAGATCTCTAAGTGATAAAAAATACTTTTAACACTAGGTATATTTCAGAAATGACACGACGTATCAAGCTGAAAATTGGAATACATCCACTTCGGAGGAAGTTGAATGTATTCAGTTTACGAGCCACACTGCATACTGTAGAGGAAATTGTCGACAAACTTTTTTCGTATGTTTCTGTCATGTTTTTCTTATGATCAACACTTTCGTTTCTGTGGGTAAAGTTCATGATGGAGAAACTAATTGTACATAAATAAGTTGTACTTGTTTCAGATCCCCAAATTGTACCGACTTCAAGAAAAACGCACCTAAACGTTTTAATGTACCAATTTCAAGCTTTTCACGAAATACAATTGTATCAATTTACCACTTGTCACATTAATATTAATGCACTTTCCAATAAAAATGAAATTGAATTAAGTAGGTATTAGATTTTATTGGCTATTTACAAAAGATTCTCAAAATGGACGCCATTAGCTTCAATGCACTTTTGACAACGTTTAGCTAAATTTTGTCGAACATGGAAGCATGCCAGCATTATTTCTAATCCCATTTCCAGCTTCTCGAATTTTTCTCGACAATTCCATTCTATTGCCGTTTGATTGTTTATAAATAATGAATTTCATATGGCCCCATAAGAAAAAATCTAACGGATTGGGATCTAGACTTCGCCGTAGCCAGGGATGATTAATCCCACGTCCAATCCATCGTTGTTGAAAGCGGTTATTTGAATAATTTTGCACATTTCGAGCATAATGAACAGGAGCACCATCGTGCATAAACCACATATTAAGCGGATCTTCTAGTAAGGTGGGCAGGGTATTTTCCAAAAAGTTGAGGTATGATTCTGCATTCAACCGAGTAGGAAGTTCACATGGTCCTATTAAAGAATCCCCGACAATTCCACACCATAGGTTAGTTGAAAATTCGTGCTGAAAATGCTTCGTTCAAGCTATATGTAGATTGTCTTCACTCCATGTATGAAAATTGCGGGTATTATTGTCAGTAAAGAGCACACGATTAAAACACGTCGGGCCACTATTTTGTTTATTACGCAACCACTGACAAAAATTCAATCCTAGTGGGAAATCAGCCGGCAACAACTCATGTATATCCGGTGATACGGATGCAGAAGTTGGGCACGAAGAACTCTTATGTATGGACATCCGGGGTACAGCTGTAATTGTAGATAACTACCGAATACTGATTTCAGGATTTTCTTCAACTCGACGTAAAATCTTCTTCCTCCCGACCGGCTAGAGAAGTTGTACGCCCAGCATGGTATCTCGCTTTAAAGCTCCCATGTTCTTTTAATCATTGGAATAAAGCTTGAAATAATCTTATGTTAGGTAAGATTAATAAACGCACGGTTTTATGCTAGGGCAATGCTTGCCAATCTCGTACAGGTTGTAGCACTATAACAAACAAGGAGGTCCGACAAGGGGAAGGAGATCTGATAAGAAGCGAAGACTCGAGAACAAGTTCCAGTGTCCTTGCCTAAACCGTGCGTTGATTAATCTAACCTAGCATTGAAAACATACAAATGCCTGGGAGTAAAAAAAACGCTGTGCAAGTCTAAGAGAGGCGAGAGAGGAGAGAGACGTGAGAAACGAGGCTGACGGGGTGAGGAGAGAAACGATAAAGACGAGGGATACGAGAGATTTGAGGGAGACGAGAGAAACGAGCACGAGTAATACAGAGAACATTCGCTAGTTTAAAAATACATCACTAGACGCGTCGCAAACGAACAATCTGCTTTTAAAATATGTTACTAGGTAGAGCCACGATCAACTTCTATTACAGAAAACATACACTAGTTTTAAAATTAACGTCACAAACAATCAAGTCTTCTATAAAAAATAAGTGTAATCTAATTGGAGGGTTTTTGTCTGATTTGAAATCAGCTTCTGTCAGCCTTATTCGATTTGAAGCAAAAACAAAAACAAACTGTACGTCTAAGGGTAAGGCGAAATCAATAACAGCCATTTAACACTTATGACCCATAATTAAATTGTCTACAGTGTGACAAAACAAATGATTTTCTCGATTAATCGATTTGCTTGACGGTGTCTTATGAGTTAGTATGCATTAGCGATTTTAGTCACGGCTTAGGGTTAGGATTGTCAGAAGTCAGTATTTCCTGAGTTGAGTTTTGCAAGTTGTAACTTAATTCAAATGAATTGGAGTCTGTTTTTGAAGTGAGAGTTGTTCTTTTCAAGCTGTAACTTAAATCAAGTCAGCGTTTTGAAGTAAAGGTTGTTTTTGTATAAATCGTTATTCTAAATAGACAAATGTGTGAAGTTAGATAAACAAATGGTCAAATGCCTAAGGGTCAAATTCAAATTCTCTGCAATTTCTCAAAAGCAAAGGTCTACTCGTTTATCTTCAACCCAACAAATCTACTTTTAAAAATAAGTGTAATTTAATTATAGTCATGAACAAAGAACACGTACGCCACAACTGCATTTATCGAGGTCTACTTGCATTTCTCGTAATTAAGTAATTAGGGGTTTTTCGCCGATATGGTAGAAGAAATTAAATAGCGGAAGTTATTAACTCCTTTATATTAATAATTGTTGGAAAACATTAACAGATGTATATTGACGTTATAAACAAAACGTGTTAAGTGCATGTTTAACCTTTAGACCTTAACTAGTTATAAATCTAAGACCATTTTTTATGGGGGTATTTCCGATAAAACAGATGCGTGTGTAAAATAACATAAAGGACTGCTTTCAAGTATGGTTATATTCGTTTTTGTAGTGTCATTTTTACTAATTTACCTGTTTTTATCATTGTATGCAAAACTAGCCAATAGGGTCATACGTTAATTTGCTTTGTGTTACAACTGGCTTGCGCGTGTGTATGTGTGTGTGTGTGTGTGTGCGTGCGTGCGTGCGTGCGTGCGTGCGTGCTTGCGTGCGTATGTGCGTGCGTACGTGCGTGCGTGCGTGGGTGCGTGCGTGCGTGCGTGCGTGCGTGCGTGCGTGCGTGCGTGCGTGCGTGCGTGCGTGCGTGCGTGCGTGCGTGCGCGCGTGCGTGCGTGCGTGTGTGTGTGTGTGTGTGTGTGTGTGTGTGTGTGTGTGTGTGTGTGTGTGTGTGTGTGTGTGTGTGGTGTGTGTGTGTGTGTGTGTGTGTGTGTATGTGTGTGTGTAGCATTAAAAACATTGCTTTGTATGATTTTTCACTAGGTATTTTAGCACTGAAGGTTGATTTTTACAGACTGTAGGATAGTTCAAGTCGATATTTTGCAAGCTGTAAGTTAAATCAGACCGGTATTTTGAAATGAGGGTTGGTTTTGTAAGACGTAACTTAATTCAAGTCTAACGTTTGTGTATTATCAAATTTGTAAATGAAAGCCAGCTTGTTTATTTACCCCTGGGGTATTTGTCCGTTTTCAAAAACGAAATAGAGCATTCAAGCTTGTTTATAAATCTAGAGTCTTTTTATTATAAGTATTTCCGGTTTTGAGTGATATTATTATTATGGCTGTCTGATGATAATGATAAGCGTTGTGTAAAATAAAACACAAGCTCCTACAGTTGTCTTACGAAACTAAATCGGGGTTAGTTCCAATTTAAACATTGTATTATCGAAATTGAAAATGAAAGTCAGCTTGTTTATTTAGCCCCACGGTAATTGTTCATTTTCAAAAACGAAATAGTGCGTTCAGCCATGTTTATAAATCTAGAGACCCTTTTGTCAGAGGTATTTCCGCCAAGACTTTCCTTGTATGTAAAATAATGTGGTTGCCTGATTTCGGGTTTGGTTATATATTTGGTGTTGTATAGGCATTTTTAAACTAATTTAAATGTAAATCGTATTTTTAGCACTGTACGTAAAACCCTGCAATAGTGTTACACACTAATTTGATGCTTGTATATTGACAGTAACGCCGAAGGCTATCTCATGTATTTTTGAAATTTGGTTGGTCTTGGCAAGCTGTAAGTTAAGCCAAACCAGTATTTTTGAATTGTAAGCTGATTTTTACAAGCTGCAAGTTATGATTTGATTGATTGAGATTGAATTGATTGAGATTGATTTGGCGATGATCGACTGTTTTCCTACACGGGTGCCCTCACGTTTAGGGAGAGTACCAGCTCTGAGTGTTGGTTAGCCTTATCTACAAAGTAATCGGTCGCTCAAAGGAGCTAGGTATATACAGTGGGAGAATCGTTACCTGAAGGTTATGAAGAATTGTTAGCTCAGCTCCTTGTGAGATTGGATTGAGGTTGATTGGTTTGGATAATTACTTTGATTGATTGTGATAGATCTCATTGTTTGATTTTTCCATTTACAATAGCTCCAGCCCCTATTACAGAAAACATTAATGAGTTTTACACTAACAAATTCAAATTTTGAACTCCGAGGCATGACAAGGGGCGAAGACCCGAGACCAAGTTGTGAAGCCCTATAACTGTCTTATAAGTTAGCGTTAGGCCCCCTTATTAGAATAGTCGCAGATTAAAATCCTACTAGAGGTAAACCTTATTTATGTAGTTTTACAAGTTAGCATTAGGACCCTTATTAGAATACATATTCAAATTTACCGCCAAGGGCCTATGACAAGGGGCGAAGTCCCATTGTTTGATTTGATCAAGATTGATCGGTGGGTTGAGGCCCAGATGCATACGTCTTACCTTTGGGTTAGTGTTAGACCCCTTATTTCAAATTTCCCACCATAACCACTACAGGGACCTGTATATACTTTTAAAATATACCGCTAGGTATGGCCAGCTATATTACAGAAAACATTAATTAGTCTATACATAAGTAGATGGCGCTATTAACAAAATTAAAATTTGAGTTCGTGGAGCGCGACAAGGGGGAGAGGGCCCGAGAGCAAGTTGCGAAACTCTATACATGTCCTACAAGTTAGGATTAGGTCCCCTTATTAGAGTCCAAACTCAAATTCCCAGCCGAGGGGGCCACGACAAGTTGCGAAGCCCTACAACTGTCTTACAATTAGGGCCCTAAACACAAATTCAAATTTCTCGCCAAAACAAAATACCGAGGGTCTTGATTATGACTCATAACTAAAAGGGCTATGATGATACAATTTAATTGTAACAAATTGGCTGAGGGTCTTACACTTGTCTTGCAAGTTAACATTAAGCCCCCTTATTAGAATACAAATTCAAATTTCCCGCCAAGGGGATCACGACAATGCACGAAAGCCTCCTAGCAAGCAAGTTGCGAAGCCTTACACTTGTCTTACAAGTTAGCATTAGGCCCCCATATTCAAATCCTCCGCCATAAGCTGCAGAGACTTAAATATAATTTCAAATTTTCCACCAAGGGTCGCGCCAAATGTGCGAAGCCCCAAAAGTAAGTTGCTAAGACCTATGCCTGTCTTACAAGTTAGCATTAAGTCCCCTTTATTAGAACACAAATTCAAATTTCCCGCCAAGGGTTCACTACAATGTACGAAGGCCTGGAACATATTTCCAGCCAAGATCCAGGGGGTGCAGCCCTCAAAAAGTTCCGAAGACCTATCCTATAAGCTAGCATTAGGGGCCCTTATTAGAATACAGATTAAAATTTCCCGCCATAACCAACGCAGACTTAATCCTTCAAGCAGATCATGGAGACTAGGTTTCAGCAGGATGGCCCATACAACTCGTGACGTGCAACATTTTTTGAGAGAAAACTTTAATGAAAGCGTGATTTCAAGTAATGGACCAGTGCAATGACCTGCGAGATTACCCGACCATACCTCCCCCCACCACCCTCCGCTTTTATTTATGGAGTACCACTAAAAATGCAATATTTAATTATGAACCGCCAGAAACTAGGGAAATTTTAGAACAAAGAGTGCTGGATGTGCTAAGATCATTCAACGAAAACACACTTCGTAGAGTTTGTAATCTGTTAGAATAAGTTGTCAAAAGTGTGTGGAACAGAATGGTTGTCATATTTTTTAAATGACTAAACATTTTAATTCCAGTTGGAACTACACTAATTATTATGGCGGACGTAAAATAAGTTCGTGAACTTTTAGTACTGTTTCTTCACTTTTTACTTTAATGAGTTTTCTCATCTTTTCGTTATTTTACAGTATTACATATCTTTTTCGCTTTCATTTCTCATTCCTGTTTAATTTCAAAGCCTACTTATTTCATATTAGAGATTGATTTAATTTTTTATTAATATCTCCCCTACAAATCAAGATTTTCCAGGTGTGTTATACATCGTTGAAAAGCTCTTTTTAAGGGCTACCTAACTATCCAAAAATCCAATATGGCCACTTCAAGAAAAACCATACCGTTGCCCTATCTCTTCTAATAACCGAGATAGCAATGGTGAGCGTCCAAATGTGGATACAGTGCTTATGCGATAAACATATTTCAAATGGTTGTAGAAATGTACCATTTGCTTCTTCTCTGTTCAAATGTGCTCAATAGCAGTAGGTTCAATACTAATTAAATAACCCACACAAACTGTAAATAAATAAAGTATCAATTTTAGGGGTGCCTATTATTATGTTTGCACCAGAGCGCATAATCAAGGACTGGCTCCTATACATCAAAGGAGTCTCCTACATTTTCAGCAGCATTTACTCTCTGCTCTGTATTGGTTAAATCTTTTGTTCTTGCTACAGCTACCGATTGTGCTAAAAAATCTGATTTAGGGATATTGGAACTATAAATTAGAAAAATTCAAGTGCCGAGAAGTATGAAGTTAAGTACAAATATATCTTTGTCAGCTAAAGCTCATTCTGAACATAAGTATTGTAGCTCAAAGCAAGATTATTAAAAATAACTTGATTTAAACAGTCTGCTGTATTTTTTTTTAAATTCCCTCATATTTCTGTACCTACCAACTCTATATTTGCATACTAAACATGACAACCCTAAGTATGAACAACTTTCTGTTAGTAACAACAGATCTAGAGCGCTCAAAATAGAATTTTAGATCAAATTCGCAATCAATAGAATGATTATTCAAGTATTTTTGCACTCAAAAAGTAAGACTTTTGACATCGTAAATATTTTATTCACTTTTTGACGAACTGTACAAAGTAGTTACTTGTGTAACTAGTCAAAAAAGTGTACATTTGTTGCACGAAGCATGGAGTTCCCAAATCGAGACGATATGGTAAAGCAACTAATGATATAACAGGTTGTTTCAATGATTAACAAGTATCTAACCGTAAACTACATACCCCAGCTGAGATTCAATTAACACTGATAAACTGATGCCTGTAACATTTTTACCTTACTAAAATCTCATAAAAATGTGATGCACCAATTAAAATATCCACTTTGGCTGTATGGTTAGACCGTTTATCTGCTAATTCCACTTGTACGTGTGATGTTATACATACACATACATATGGAACAGACATAACTCCTTGTTACCATACCTGACTTATCTAAACATTCAAAATTTATCTTCATACCTAATATGTTAATATTTAAAAAAATATTAACAAAACTTATTAAATAAGCCACCAGTAAGGCTTTTCCCTCTTAGCGTTCATAAAGACCAAGCCACGACAGACCACCACCCGACTGATTTCGTCATTACTGTTACTCATCAGGAGCGAGTAGATCCGTCATGGAACATCACGAGTCTGAACGTATATATGAGATGGAGACGGAGACGGAGACGGAGGCGGAGACGGAGGCGGAGACGGAGGCGGAGACGGAGACGGAGACGGAGACGGAGACGGAGACGGAGACGGAGACGGAGACGGAGACGGAGACGGAGCGGAGGCGGAGACGGAGACGAGACGGAGACGGAGACGGAGACGGAGACGGAGACGGAGACGGAGACGGAGACGGAGACGGAGACGGAGACGGAGACGGAGACGGAGACGGAGACGGAGACGGAGACGGAGACGGAGACGGAGACGGAGACGGAGACGGAGACGGAGACGGAGACGGAGACGGAGACGGAGACGGAGACGGAGACGGAGACGGAGACGGAGACGGAGACGGAGACGAGAGACGGAGACGGAGACGGAGACGGAGACGGAGACGGAGACGGAGACGGAGACGGAGACGGAGACGGAGACGGAGACGTAGACGGAGACGGAGAAGGTGACGGAGACGGTGACGGAGACGGAGACAGACTGAGACTGAGACTGAGACTGATTCGTTGTCGGTGATAGACACGGGAGGAGACGTGGGCAGTGACGGTGGTAGGGGCGGCGATGGAGCCAGTCATGACAAAGGCACGGTCAGGGTCAGGGACGAAAGGATTTATTCGCAGCCCATTCTGGGAAGTCCACTTATAAAGCATACTGAGATTAGTAATCCTAATTAAAGTCGTAGTGGTGCTTTTGTTTTAAGTAAAACCAGTTTGGATTTCGGAAAATGATCTGCAGATGTTGTTTTATCATTTTATAGACCAATTTTTCAATTATTTTACACATGATTGATAACACTTATAGGACCGAATTCATTGGAATTTGACGCATTAGGTATTTTAGCAATGAGTTCTACAATTGCCCTTTCTAATTTAGGGACTTTTTCTTGGATTAAGGACTGGCTGACGATGTTTCACATTACATTACATAACATTCACGCCACTCCCTTCTGGGCAGGAAAACAATCCTTGCCCCATTTATTTTCATTCACAATCTTTCTCCATGCTTTCCTACCTCTGCGTCACTCCCTAGCTTCCGCAAGGTTTATACATTGTCTCTGTCATGTCCTTCTATTTCTAAAACTCCTTCTCTTCATTTTATCATATATTGTACTGTATTCATCCAAAATTTACGCTGCCTACCAGGCCCGACATTACCGCGAACTTTACCCACATATATTTGCTTCGTAAATCTTGCGTTGTTGATTCTCTCAAAGTGACAAACCCAACGTTGTATACTACTCTTATACCTATCTATCATGGTCTTCTTCTCGCCGCACCCCTTCATTATACAATAGTTTTTCATCTTACACCTTCTCGTTTTATCGCATGCGCTTCTCAGGAACCTCATGCCCACAGTATTTACTTTTCCTTCGTGCTCTTCTTGACATTCTGTAAAGAACCAGAGTCCTATATGTTTTAGAATAAATTAGGTGCGGACCATCCTGTATGTAAGATTTCATAAGTTTACGCGATATTGCACAACAACTAATTTATTCATCACTGCTGACGTGTATTACTAAGAAACCGTAAGTTTCTGCACGTCAGAACGATTTTAACCAATCATGTAACGGTATTCCCCGCACGGTAGCCGCGAAGCCGCCCACCGATACCCCTTTATAAACTCGCGACGCGCATAATAACAGGATGAATCGAAGTAGATTCCCGTCAAGCCGATATCCAGCAGCCGCCCCCGTACCGTTCCAGAAACCAGTAGCCGCAGCCGCTCCGTTTGCTTAGCGTAAGCACCGACCTGTTGTTCACCGACGAAGAGTCCTTCGCGATCGGGCAACCTAAAGTTCAATTCTGTACTGCTATTGAGAGACACGTAAGTTGTAAAGTTATACATTCTGACAATTTACACTCAATACACCACAGATCGTAAATAATTCCGGGCTGAGCCCCAGGAGTTATACAAAGCACACAAACACCTAGAGGAACGCAGGGTAGAGCCCGACGTAACTCACCACTACAACATACACCACAGATCGTAAATAATTCCGGGCTGAGCTCCAGGAGTTATACACATACACCTAGAGGCACGCAGGGTAGATCCCAACGTATCTCGTCACCACCTGAGGGTAGAGGGTTGTTACAGGGCTGTACAGACCTGCGACCTTTCCTAGTATATCCAGTAAAGACGGGTCATCGCCTACGTCTTCTGAGCATTACTGAAACCCGCTAGAAATACATACATATCCTACACCACCTACAAACTAAAACAATAACGCCATAGCCATACACGGTGTCTTTGAATAGTAGAGGAATACCTCCATAACCTGTAGTATAAATTTGTATATAAATATAACCCTCGCAAACACCTAGTGCGAGAACGATTGTACATAAAGTGGAGTACGTGGATTATTCGATCTTTCCGTAATCATATTAGAATCGTTTAATATTAAGTACGTTGTTCCCTTGCTTAATTATAAATATTTAAACCGAGTATAGAGATCAGTAATTAATTTAGTTATATAACCAAGCTGATTGCCTACATTAATCCGGTTATAATTAGAGAAAACCCGTCCCGATACATCGCGTGTATTTCGCGTATATTACTTCCAGAGAGTAGAACATCCTTGCTTCAGCGCTTCAGAGTTACTGGCATACAAACACGATATCGATTTTCTCAAACGAATCAAGTTCAATGCGCTGGCGCTTCGAGCAACCACTGCATCGAACAACACTCTCGCTACCGTACATACAGGACCGTATCCTAAACTGTATCTTTTAGGTAAGGATTAAGTTAAAAAGACTATTTTTGTTCACAGAAGCGAATACGTAGACAGTGACACCAGGACCCGGACACAGAGATTCTACGATACCCATTTTGTTAATTACAAATACATATTTTAGTTTTTGTAAATATTTATTTAATATACAATGTTAAAAATGCTTTACGAATTTTATTTAAGTGTACAGTGTTAAGCCCATCCAGTAATCACTACGAACCACACCCCGTTTATAAAATAAACCCGATTGAGCAAAGCCGAGGCAAAGTAAAACCGCGCTGGGTTACCAAACCAGAAGGGCGCATATTAAGTAAAAGTTAAACAGAACCAAAGAGGGGCATTACATTTGACAATAAAAGGAATGGCAAACATTACAATTCCTATGTCTCACTTACATGCAGTGCTGACGGGACAAACACGCCATTATGGTTTGCTCGTTTCGCAGCTAGTTGCCAGCTCTCGTTTTTCATTATCGTCCACATACTTCCAATCACTTTCCTTCCAGTATTGACCCGACGTCCAACCTTGCTATCCATTGCACCATCTGCAGTAAACATTCCACCCAGAATATACCCACCGTCCACTTGTTCGACAATGTCTTCATGAAGGGTAAATACTATATTCTCCTTCCTTCCACATTGAACACCACGTTTACCTTTAGGTCCTTGCTCCCGCACACTATATCAATTCTCCTCAGAGCAGTTTGTAGCTCATCCGCGTTGTCACTTAATAAGACCGTGTCATCTGCATACACCAGAACTCGTACGTTTACGTCACCAACCTGCAACCACCTTTTTTTCTAAAGGTGTACTTTTACTGTTTAATTAGGTATTTTCTGTGCCCGGCTAGCTCCGATCAGAGAGTGGGAGAGGTTCAGAGAATTTATGACAACTGCCAAATCGTAACAAACATACTGTTTGTCCTATAAAATGTAATTCTAAAAAAATATTACTTAAAACGATTTCTATTTCAATTAAAATCTAAGGACACAAAACACCAATTAAACAAGACAATTAGAAATTGAACTCGAAAGAAACCAGTACGTTATGTTTACGATAAATTCTACGAGTTTATATTAATTAAAACAATGGAGCTGATAAGGTAGAATCGTGTTTTATGAGGTCAATGGCTTTTGTATGTAGTTTACTACGTCAAATCGTTGTTTATCGATGTTTGTTGAAAAATAACTGAAAGTGTTATTTTTATTGACGTGGTTTTAATTAAACTGCAGGTCTAGGCAATAATTATTTTTGCTTATGCAATGTGAAAAGGAACGGTGATTGGCCACCACTTTTTAAGCCACATATTGGGTTAACATTTTGGTTTCACTTATTGCGTTCAAGTCATTATGACCCGGGAGCCTACAGTTGTCGTTTTATTGTCGTTAAATTGATATAACAGTAAATAATAAGAAGAAATAAGATGTAATATTTATTATTTATTACATTTTATTATGTTATTTTATTTTTATTACATATTATTATAAATTCTATGTAAAGAACATCTGAAAAACGTAGTAGTTAGGTATATACATTTATTTCTTACAGTCTTGACAGTAGTAATATACATGAGCTTTACATAGGTATTTTGAGCAATTACAACATACTATATTAGGTTTAATATCATTTGAAGAGGGACAAAAATTGCACCTTTTACGCTTGGTTGTGGTTGATTATTTCCTTACTTCGGCATTGCTGGTTGAAGAACGTGACTTTATAACTTCAGCTACAGGAATACTTCGAGAGAGACCTTTTCTTTCTTGCAATAATGGACTGACTCTAAAATAGGTCTGCAGTTGGAAATAACAGTTTCTGATTCCAACTGGGTTGGTAAAGAAATCAGGAACTTCGCCGGAGTAGTAAGTAAGATGTTTACTGCACGACAGAAGCAAAAAGATTCTGCGTCGCGGTTCCGCTTATATAGTCCGTGATCTAACGTGACTGGACAAGATAATTGAGGTGGTGCTTTGGTGGTGTTCTTGCGTCGAGATCTAAAACGATTTATTAACTACAGAAGAATGGGAAATGATTAATTATTCGAATGCACCGGAGCATTTTTAATGCCAAATAAACGGATAATTAAATAATTAATTTACAGATTTTTGTAAGGATTTCATTACACCATTTGCATTGGTACACGCTTCCCTAACAGATTTATCCATGTACACATTGAACAACCACGGTGACATCACACCACCTTGCCGCACTCCTTGCTCAATATTAAAGTATCCACTTACACCTCCTTTCACCCTAACACATGCCCGGCTGCGGCTATATACTCCCATATTCATTTAATATTGCCCACAGCTTCTCTCTATTCACTCGGTCATATGGTTGCTCCAGATCTACAAATGCACAGTACAGCTTCTTTTTTACACTTAAACACTTTTCGATCACCTGATAGAGAACAACCATCTGATCCCAAATCTCAGTTTGTGTAGTTTTTCGTACTTCATCAATCAGTAGCTTTCCAAATACTTCACCAGGTACAAAGCAGACTTATGCCTCTGCAGTTCTTGCAATCACTCTTGTTCCCCTTACCATTATACAATCATACAATGATTGCGCTTTTCCAACCACTTGGCACCTTTCCACAGTTAAGGAATACATTGAATAATTCAGACAATCTCCGTATAAGCTTTACATCTTCATAGTTTCGGATTTCATCAGCGAACTGCTCCTTCTACATTCGTTCTACATTCTCCTTATGTAATCCTTCTCTTGTTTTCTTACTAGTGTACAGCTTTTCGAAATATTCTTTGCAGCATTTCCTTACGTAACAATCGTCCCATGCTATTTCGTTGCTCCTATTCATCACTACTGCAGCGTTCTGTTTTGGGCCACGTTTTGTATTTTGATCCATTTCCAGAAGAGTGTTTGGTTTCCGCAAAATAATTCTGCATTTTCTCTACTTCCATAGGAATCACTTCCTCTTTACTTACTCTCACTACCTCCTTAGATTCTTTGTATCTTAACACCTCATATAATCGTTTTTTGTCGGTTTCATACTCTCTTTTTTACCGATTTATTCCACCAAGCATATTTTTGTGTCTACCTAGCTCATCCACATATCCGCACGACACAATTGACAACACAGTCTATCAAACTTTTCCATGTACTTCAAACGTCATTGTGTTTTATTTGTTCGTTCCACATTGGTCTATTCACTTTCAACCTTTCACTCACAGCATCTGCACATTTCATTCTTGCGCCATTAACTACCCTAATTCTGGGCGTTCGTACTACGCTTGTTTTCCTTCTTCAACCCACTTTTGCCCTAAACGCACTCTTAATATCACCAAAAGTAGTCCAATCCACACTCCAATGCGCGCATTACTTTTGTATCTCTCACCAGGTTTCTAAGTCAATCATACTTTTAGATTCGCCTCTTTGCCATGTAAACATATGCACATGTTATGCTTAAACCACGTATTAGATACAAACAGGTTTTTTCCACATAGATGTTCTTCAGGCGGTCACCATTTTCATTGACTCTTGTTGTCAGAACTTTCCTAGGATGCGTTCAATATGTTCTCCCTATACACCCACTCATTCAGTCATACCTTCCAATATCATCACTCTTTCGTTTGACTTGCATACGTTCCATACGTTTCCTACATCATTCCAGAAGTTCTCACACCTTTGGTCTCTTTCTCCATTCAATGGTGCATAGCATACAATGAGACAAATTTTCGAAATTCCACTTTCATTGTAACCTACATTACTCGGGGGATACCATTTCGTACTGTTTAATGCATATTACGCTCTTTCGCTCACGATCACTTCAACTCCTTTAGCATCATGCATTTCATTCCCAACTCCTGACCATAGAGCTAGGTTGCCATCCTCCATCTCTACGGCATCAGACTGGTTACTAGCCAAATCGTACCCAGTATTAACGGTATCGTCCCACTACTAGTCAGTGCTGACACTTATTTACCTCCTGCCCTGACAAAAAAGGAGGTAAGAAGTAGAAAATAGAAACAGAGACAAGAAATATATTTAGCAAAGTAAACTTTCACTTACGTTTTATGTCAATTAAAGCAGTTTCAATGTCTTGGACAGTGACTTTTTCAAACTCCAAGCGGTTTAAGGCGTTTTTTATGTATATTAGGTCCTAAGAATAGCAAACAATCTTTGTTCACTGGAGTTGGCTGCAAGGCATTTACAAAATAGTCATTTAAGCCACCAAGATCAGTAATTTCATCAGGGTTTTAAAAGTAATGAAATTGGTTTTAAACCGTCTTCACTAAACTAAAAAAAAAAAACACACACACGCTTATGAGTCAAAAAAAGATCTCTATTAATCACATTCATCATTAACACCAAAACAAGACAGTTAATTATTAACATTCAAACAATATTTTCATTATTATAAGGAACACACAATGAAATGTAAACAATCTATAATAATACATACATGTAACCATTATCAATTACAATAATGAGCTAATTAAAACTACCAACAACTGGCTATATTTTGTAACATGAAAGCAGTAGATTATATACAGTGTGTCTCGACGATAGCACGTTAGACGAATAATGAGAACCGAAAACCGATTCAGTTGAAAACTTGTAACTTTATATAAATGAACATGGTCTACTTACTGGAAATATTTTCATGGCGGTGTCACTTCCGGTTATACCGGAAGTCGATACTAACTTTGTTATTATAAATATAATGCCCCAATGTTCATTTTATTTTCCGTTTCTGCATAAAATTTTACGTCTTGTACTACCAGGTTTGGCGTACCTATTAATATTTCATGAAACATAAAAAGCAGATAAGCGAAACTTGCACAACGGTTAGACATGATATTGGACTATGTTTTCAGTATTAGACATTTTTGAAATTTATTTCTAGGGGAGGTCCGGGAGTAACGGTAGTTGACAAAATTAAAAATGTCAAAGAGTCATTTTTTTTTCATTGCAACTGGGTTTTTTTTATATTCGATATTCGATGCACAATTTAATTACCTATCTGCTGATATATCATGTTCCTATACCTAAACTGAATGATTTTCGTGTTATCTGCTTTTTTCTACTTTTATTGGGGATGATGTAGTAAATACGCCGTAAATTAATAGTGTGCTTTGCAATCTGTTTTACTGCCTGTCGTATGATGCCTTCAATCAGTTGGCTATGCAATTGAATTGTCAAATTTATAGTAAATGACAGTTATTTAAGTTCTTTTAGTATTTAATAACAAAGATTATTTGAATTTTATGATGGTACACCGCGAATATGAAAGAATGATTCAAAGAACGACTAGAATCTTTATTCAGACATATTTACATCGACCTCGACCTAATTCTCGAACAGTTAGATCTTTGCTCGAAAGAAGCAAAAGGCATGAATCCTTTAGACATACTCCCCAGAGAAGGAGTGCATCTGCTAATAAGGCACGTTTTTATAACAACACAACAAAAAACTAAACACTAGTAACAACAACCAACAACTAACGAGAAGAACAATATTAATTACAATAAACAACTCATTCTTTTTTTATAATAAGTGTTCAAAGACAGATCCGTTTTGGTCTGAACACATTGTAAAGTATTGGATCCAGTGACTCTTTTAATGTTGTCCGCGTTCAAACTACCGAACGCAACTTGAATTCTTGCTACGGAATTTTCGCTTGTCGTTAAAGTATCACTGTAAACCATGTTTTTAATAGTTCCCAAAATGTAGTTGCCAAGGGGGCTTAGATCGGGGGATCGAGGGGGCCAGCGGTAAGAACCGTTATTAGCAATCCATTTTCCATGGAACTTCTCTTCCAATAACCTTCCAACTTCACCAAAATTGTGTGGTGGGGCACCATATTGCTGGTAGTATGCATTTATTGCTTCTCACAAGGGTAGTTATATACCTCTCACCATGTAAATTATTATCATAAAACTGAAAACAAAAGACTCTGTTGTCTTTTATCGCACAAAACACATTAAAACTCCAAGAGCCTTGAAAGTTCCTTTCTCAAATGTGGATTTTCGTTAGCCCAGTAATGGTAATTGTGTCTGTTAAAAACTCCGTTTTTTGAAAATTTTGCTTCGTCCGTCCAAATTATGTTTTTTACAAAATTTTCATTTTCCTGTGACATTAGCATGAACCATTCACAAAATTGAATGCGTCGTTCAGAATCCCCAGCTGCTAAATGTTGCACCAACGTGTATGAAAATGGGTGCCATGTATGCCTTACTAAGATACGATGTATTGTTTTAAAACATACTCCTAAACTTACAGCAGCCTGTCTCACGGAAGCACTAGGTTATGCAGTAAAGTATCCCAAAACGGTAATGTTGAGATCATCGTCTTCGGCCATTGGTTTCTTGTTCTGGGGCGTATATCTAAAAGACTCATGTAGTTTGCAATTTTCAAGCAAAGTTGTAATTGTTCGAAAATTAGGGCGATTCCGATGTGGATACCTTTGAATAAAGGTTTTAATCGTTTTCCAATAATTCCTCCGCATTTGCCGTGTACCAGCAACAATCGTGTCATTTTAAATTATTTATTAAAACTCGAACTGATCTCAATAATTGTCATTTACTATAAATTTGACAATTCAATTGCATAGCCAACTGATCGAAGGTATCATACGACAGGCAGCAAACCAGATTGCAAAGCACGCTATTAATTTACGGCGTATTTATTACATCATCTCCAAGAAAAGTAGAATAAAAGCAGATAACACGAAAATCATTCAGTTTAGGTATATCAACATAATATATCAGCAGATAGCTAATTAAATCTGCATCGAATGAGAATATAAAAAACCCAGTTGCAATTTAAAAAAATGACATTTTTAATTTTCTTAACTACTCTTACTCCCGGACCTCCCCTAGAAATAAATTTCAAAAATGTCTAATACTGAAAACAGTCCAATATCATGTCTAACCGTTGCACAAGTTTCGCTTATCTGCGTTTTACGTTTCATGAAATATTCATTTTTCAGTAGATTCAAATTTTCGTTGCTAACGCCTGAAATTATGTTTTTTCTTAATAATAGTAAGAGCCAAACCTGGTAGTACAAGACATAAAATTTTATGCTGAAACGGAAAATAAAATAAAAATTAGGGCATTATATTTATAATAACAAAGATAGGTACGCCAAACCTGGTAGTAGAAGACGTTATGCGGAAACCGAAAATAAAATAAGAATTGGGGCATTGTATTTAAAATAACAAAGTTGGTATCGACTTCCGGTATAACCGGATTATATATTTTCAGTAAGTAGACCATGTTCATTATTGGTTTCACTTTTAATATAGCGCATTTCTACAAAAAATCTTCCTTTCTGGTTGCTGTTTGGGACTAAGATGCTTGTGTATTCAAAATCCTTATCAAAGTTACGTTTGATATCAATTATGCTCCAGTTTTTTCACTATCTCAATTATTAACTTACTCGATAGTTGGTGAATATTGAAATAACATCCAAAGAAATTATTACCAAGTTATCCGGTAATTGTAAATTATTAATAATGTCACCGAAGTGAAAAGTATCATGTACTCTGAATTTAAGATTGTTCTTAAACGACTTAAAAATCTTGCCAAAAATTCTGCCAATTTCTGGTTTGGGCTGTCTAGTAGAAACTATAGGCCATCTTCTTTGTGTATTTTCGGCAATCCGTAATTTTTTGGTGCAAAAGATTTATAAGTATAGGGTGTCTTGGCTTCTGCTCCAGTCATACAGTTGGAGTTTTTTAGTTTCTTCATAAACATACTATTTCTCATTTTAAAACAGGATGTAGGATCTTTATTAACCTTTGTAAATATGTGGTTGTCTTCCAGAACAACCAAGGATTTTGTAACATAATCCTGCCGATTGATAGCTACAGTGACATTCCCTTTGTCAGCTCTGGTAATACATACTTCTTTGTTTTGTTTCAGAAATCTCGTGGTTTTCTTAACTATATCAATAGCAGGAAAATGCCACAACTTCTCTCTTTGTACATAATTAGTAACAATGTTGGTGACCTAAGCTCTGTTCCCATCGTTATCATCAATATTGTATTCACCGGCAATCGAAAAAGATGTCTTCAATATGTGCTATTAGCGAAAACATTTTTTTGCGATTCAAAGGCTATCTTATACTAAGTTTAGGCCCTAAAGCTTCCAAATTAACAGACATTTTCCGGTATGAGTACATTACTCAAATTAAGAAACCACTTATCTTTATATTGAGGTTTGTCCTCAAGCGTATGTTGAGTCAGCAATTTGTTAAATTTCAACATATTCTGCATTTTTTACTTTGGAATTGCAAGTTTTATTCTCGATCTGCTTATTCTTAAAATCAAAGTACAAATTGGTGGAAATTAAATCGTTTGTAATACATTTAATGTGAATGAGGGTACAAGAGAGGCACCTTCCGTCGCCATTTTGTTTTTTTGTGACGTCACCCTTGGGACACCTTCGGTGGCCTTTCTTTTTATATATGCCCACGTGGGGTTCGTATTTTTTTCACCTGGGAATAAAAAGATTTTATTTAATCTGTTATTAATATCTATTAGGGCCCGTTTTTATCAAAGGAGGTTGTATAATTGTTATTAAGATTATTATTACATTTCTTTTAATCCCATCTACAGATTATGACTTAATTTATTTATACATTGGAGGTTGTATTCTAATAAGGGGTCCTAGACTTGTAAGACGGGAATCTGTATTCTAATAATGGGGAAGAATTAATAGATAAGACATGTAAAGGTGACAAGTGTTTTCATAATAAAGAGATGTTACTTAATCTGTCTTTATTCTTACTAATATTTATTAGGGTTGTTTTGTTTTTTATCAAGGATGTAAAAACCTAGTCCTTAAACGGTTATGTTCTACGCAACCTTTAAGACTGCATTTAAGCGCTAGCTCAAATTTTTTCAATATCTGAATAACGACATCGAGTAATCTTCAACATTATACATATAAATGGGTAATTAAGTTACATGATTAGTTTGCTTTACAAATCATACTTTAAACGATTTTCACCTTGAGAACGTTAAATTATATGCTCAAGGGTTAAGTGGAAAATAAAAATTGCATTAATACGATAAACTGTTACACATATGCGTTATAGGCTGTTTTACGCTTTATTGTGTACGCCCTTCAATAGTGTTATTAATTAAAAGTAAATATTAAAGGTTGACAGTTAAAATTATGTGTACAAGGTTTAAGTGGAAAATAAATTTCATTAAATGGTTGCACATATGTATTATAGACTGTTTTACGCTTCATTGTGTGTTTTAGTTTAGGGATGACTTTTTTGAACTCAATTGCATTACTTATAGTACCCAAATTAAATTACATAAAATTGATAATTGATATGGGATATCATACTTTCTTTAAAAACAGTAAAATATATTCATAGCCATAAAGCTTATAATACAGATTAACTACTCTTTATATAAAACACCCTCAAACCTAGGTAATACACACTCTACTTATGTTAAATATTAGTGTGAAGACATTTTCAGCAGTCAACACCTTTGGGATGGGTGCACTTCCCCTTCTGAATATTCATAGGGAACATCACTACCAGCATCAACTTCACCGTTTTCATCTTGAGCGATTATATTGTAATAGCTTATTAACAAGTAAAAACAGCTAATACCTCTGATACTGCTTCATAGTAACACTCATTCGATTGTAATTATGCTTTAAAAAAATACATGCAGCGAATAATATACAATCTCTATTTGCCGCTATTATTATTATTACACAGATGTGGGATTATTGTTAAAATCAGCTAATTTCCCCACACTACCTTGAAATACTACATAGGCTTTCAATTCTTCTTCATCCCTGAAGCTGTACCGCATACATCTTTCTTGAGATTATCCAATTCCGGATCAGTAGCATATTTTCAAATACACAACACAGCATCTTCAATGTAGCGGTGTATACGCCGAAAAAATGTCTTGTGACTTCTTCTTCTTTAAGCTATATTTTGCCTTCATACAGCATACAAGCTCTATCTTAGCTGAATTACCTCTGTCAAAAAAGGGGTTTCGCACAAAAAACAAAATGGCGGCGTAAGGTGCCTATTTTCTACTTATGAGCTCTTTATTTAGTTTATGTAATGTATTAATGGTTATTTTAATTTCCAAAGAAATAATTTTGTACTTTCACCTTTTGTTGAAATCTTCAATCTTTTTGCTCAAGTGTGATAAATATTGATCTAAATTGTTACATAATAACTTAATGCCTTGACTGCTTAGGGGTCACATGATCTCTTCTACACCGTGTCAAAATATAAGACGATTTCTGTGATTCGCCAGTTTCTTTTTTGATGTTGGACTATTTCTTAAAAACAACTGTCATTAGCTCCAAACTGAATTGAGATGTTATTGAAAAAGCCCATGTTACCCATATGTAATCCATTTTTCAACCGAGTATAACGTTAAAACCCCAATTATTTGTAAATGACCGGTAATCGGTCACTAGGTCAATAAAGGTTAAAGAAAAGTTCCTCTTCTTTATTGTTACTTCATCAGGGTGCTAAAAATAAGACAATTGATTTTAAACGGTTATCACCAAACTAAAAAAGAAACACACTCACACACACGCACTCTTACTTATAAGTCAGAAGTGAGGTCATTATTACTAATTATGTAGACAAAGAGAAGTTTCGGCATTTTCCTGCCATTAATGTAGTCAAGCATACCACGAGATTTCTGAAACAAAACAAAGAAGTGTCCTTGGTTGTACTAGAAGGCAACAACATATATACACAGGTTAATAAAGGTCCTACGTCCAGTTTTGAATGGAGAAATAATATGGTTAAAAAGACACTAAGAGTTTCCAACTGTATAACTGAAGAAGAAGCCAAGACCTCTTTAATTATGAATCTATAGCACCGAAATATTAAGGATTGCTGAAAATACACAAAAAAGTAGTAAGGCCTATAAGTTATACTACAGGCAGCTCAAACCAGAAATTGGCAAAATTTTTGGCAAGAATTGTAAGCATCTTCTTTAAAAACTTTATTAATAATTAAAATAATTAAAAATTAGTAGGGGTTCTAATTTTCGGTTAATATAATCTAGTAAGCGGAGCACTTCAGACTTGTCAGATAGGAAACAATTGGGCAAGAATTACTTGTCAAAAATGATATCTACAGAAGAAGTTGTGCGTTCGCGTGTTGTTTAATTTTATGAAAACAATGTTAGTCACGCAAAAAGTTACACCGTGAACCATTTTATGGCCGAGGGGATCCCAAAATCAACAACTTATGGTATATTACAAACAAGACGCATTAATCGGAAACCAGGATCTCGACGAAAACCAACGGTAATGACCACACAGAATAAAACACGCCAAGAACTACTTTTTCCAACAAAGACAACATCAGCCAGAATGATGCAGCATGGAAATTTAGCTGTGTTTAGCAGTATATTTTCAAAACATTAAAAAAGCTTAAAATTAACGTAAAGAAGAAACAACGGTCTCCAGATTACAAACCAGCAAAAATTCCGATTTTAAAAGCCAACTGTCGATGAATTATCGAAATTATCAGGAAAAAAGTGTGATTTTAGATGACGAAAGTTATTTTCCCTTAAGTAAACCTCAAATACCTGGGAACGATATTTTCTACGCTGATGGCTTATCAGACATACCGGCCAATATAAAGTACAAAATAAAAAAGAAATTTTAACCGAGGGTAATTCTCTACATTGTTGTTTCGGAAAAAGGTATCTCGAAGCCGTATTTCACGTCATCAGGTCTGGCTATCAATAAACAAATTTATCAAATTTGCTGTTTAAAGAAGACATTGTTACACTTTGTCGCCAACCATCATAATAATAACGATTTTGTATTTTGGCCTGACAAAGCTTCCAGTCATTATGCTAAAACCACTCAAGAAATTCTCCGCCAAAAAATTATACCCTTTGTACCAAAGGAAAGAATTCCCACCAACTTACCATAGTGTGGTCCAATTGAAGATTTTTTGGCGAACTTGGTGCCAAGATTTACCGTAATGGATGGAAGGCAGAAAATATTAAACAGCTCACTCGACGCATTAAAAAATGTCTGCGGAAAATTGACACTACTGGCGTCCAACGAATTGCGAAAAGATATTTATTAAATTACGAAACGTTGCAGACCATGGCTGCTATTCCGAAATCCTCTAGTGTTGTGAGAAATACTCATTTATTATTAGTAAAGTTATTGTTTCGTTATGAATAAATTTTGCGTTTGATGATTGACTGGTTTTGTAGTTGTACCCCGTTATTCACCAATTCATAGAGTTTTTTTTTTATGATTGTGGACCTGAACAGGCTAAATTAGGCCTATCGTGCTAAGGCACTCAGGAACACTTAGGAGGATGGATAGAGGGATAAGGAAATGCCAATGGATGCCTATGAACAGCTGCCTTAAATTTTCTCATATCATCAGTGAGAGGAAAACTGGAACTAGGAGATCATTCCAGAGTTTAGAAGCCGTGTAGAAAAATGTGTATTGCTCCCGTTTGGTACGACAAATTGAGATTTGTACTGCATACTGATGATGTGAATGAGCGAACCCAGTGTTTCTCGCAAAGATAGCCCGAGATGGTATCAAAGAATATAATTCAGCAGCACAATAGCCGTTGTAATAACGATAGTACAAAGAAAGAACTGAAACCATCCTTCTATACTCAAGGGACTTTATGTGAGAAGTTAAGGACGTGTCATTTAAAAGCCAAATCGCTCTCTTTTGAATACGATCAACGATATTGAGAGCGTATTGGGGGGCACTAACCCAAAGGTGAGAATTATATTCCAGATGAGGCCGAATTTGGGCCTTATAGAGCAGAAGGAGTTGTCGAGAGGTAAAGTACTGCTTAGATCTGTACAAAAAGCCTATTTTACGAGCAGCATTTTTGGTAGCTGACAGAAGATGGTCAACCCATGAGAGATTTGAAGATACAGTCATACCCAACAGAGTAACAGATTCTGAAAACTTAAGAACTGAGCCATTCATACTTACAACAGGAAATGATCGATCTTTTTTGGCGGACATAAGGCAACGCTGAGTAAGTTAATAATTGAGATAGTGAAAAAAAACTGGAGCATAATTGAAAGCAAATGTAACTTTGATAAGGACAGTTTGATTGAAGCCTTGACTATTGTCTTTGACACTACATATTTTAGTTTTCAAGACAACAAACTTTTGATACCCCTATATCGTCATCTTTCTTAATAGGTATTTTCATCGCTTCATTATAATATTTACTAGCCATAATTTCAGCTTTCCTTGAAGCCTTCATATCAGGATCTGAGATCCTTTTATGATGACCTTGAAACATGCATAGACAACAATGATTGAGACAAAGCTCAATGAACCTCCTGGGGAGCGTGACCAATTAACACTCAGCCAGAGAATTGATTGGTGACCCTGGCCTTGAAGACTAGGGCCTTTAGTTTTTAGGTAGGCAATGTGATGACCTTGGAAACCACGTACTTGGACGTAGAGGAGTTGATGTGGGTAATGTGTACGATAACCTTGAAAACAATTGACGTGGACAATCTGCTTCAATGACCTTGAAACACAATCTAGTAACTTTTCTAGTGACCTTTTCAAATCTAGTTACATTAATGGTATTGATGCACGAAGCGTGTGACCTTGAAGGGAACGTGCGAGTATGACCTTGAATCAATGCGACCTTGAAGAGACTCAGCAGAGTTACCAACCTTTCCTACCACGTGGCCTTGAAGCGGTGACTTTGAAGAGACAGGGTTACCAACCTTTCCTACCACGTGGCCTTGAAGCGGAGGCCTTGAAGAGACAGTGTTACCAACCTATCACGTGGCCTGAGGTGACCTTGAAGCAGGGAATGTTATCAACCTTGAAATCTAGTGACTTTTCTGGTGACTTTTTCCAAATCTGGTGACAAATCTAGTGACAAAAGTGAGTTAGGATCTGTATAGCATATCTACTATCGGTCGAACTTCAATACTTACTTATAATTGATAATGGTTACACATATGTATTATAGATTGTGTACATTTCATTGTGTGTTCCTTTTAATGGTGAAAAAAATTTTTGAATTTTAATAATTGATTACCTTGCTTTAGTGTTAATGATGAATGTGATCAATTGGGATCTTGTTTATATCTTACACATAAGTGTTTTTTCTTTAGTTTTTAGTGATGACGTTTTGAAACCAGTATTACTTTTAGCACCCTGATGAAGTAACAATAAAGTTAGGAAATATTGGTTATATGACAAGAAGAATTTTTCTTTAACCTTTATTGCTCTAGTGAGCGATTACATGTTATTTGGGAAAACGGTAATTTTTTTTAAATAACTGTCTCCATTAACGAATAAAAGTCTGCATAATATGGGAAATTTTTTTATTATTCGATTCAAGTAAATTTTGATTTTGTTAATTGTTTTTGTTTCAAAAATGATGTCAAATGACGTGCTCAAAAGTAGTCACGTGGTTTTCGTCACTTATCAAATTTAACATTTTCTTTAAATTGCCGAAAATGGAATTATTTCTCAAAATTTCAAAAAAATGTTACAAGAAAAGTTGGTCCTCTTTCACTTTAACACATATGTACCAAATTTCAATAACTGACTGTAATAGTGGAGATTCCCACTCCTCAACAAAATGAAATAAGACTAGTTTTGGAGCAAATTATTGAAACTACATAATCTTTGCATCAAAACAAACCAAATTTAAAAGGAGAAGTACGGTTTTTCTTGAAAAACATTAATTTAGGACGATATGTGGCAATGAAAATGCGTGTAAACAGTAGATGACTTGTCATTAAGTGATTTTATGGAGGTTAACTAAACTTCATTTGAAAGAAAAATGCGCTGCTTAGAAAAAAACGAAAAAAATAAAAATATTTTGTAGAGATCTGAAATTTCACACATAGATGAAAAAGTGAGAAATGAGCAACTTTTATTATAACATTTTTTCGAAATTTTGAGAAATCTTCGTCAATTTCTTTTAAAAAGTGTCAAATTTGACACATGACTACTTTTGAGCAAGCATTTGACATCATTTTCGAAGCAAAAATAATTAACAAAATCAAAATTTACTTGAATGGAATAATAAAAAATTTTTCCATATGATTCGGACTTCATGTGTCACATTGCATATGTAGAGGGTATATGTAAGCATGTTCTAAAAATGATTTGAAATATACAGGGTGATCTAAACAGTATGTATGTCACAAACCTACATTTTTTTCAAATGAGAATGTCCAATTCTTTTAGATAATTTCAATTCTATAGGCAATTCCAGTTCATGCTTATTCAGACTTCCCTATAACTGTCTTACCACTTGTGAAATATTTCACTTTTTTGAAAAATACAGAGGTTTTGTAAAAGCTGTATAACTAAGTAAGCTGTAGAAGGACCAGCAATTAAATCTCTGATGTTTTTCAGCCAATTTCCATGGTAATTCCACTGTATGAACTTTACTTCTTTTTCAACGGTGTAATAATCCTTTTTCAGTTTTCACATACGAAATTAAATTAGACAAGTTTCACAATACTGTAACGAACCCCAATTCCTTACTACAGAATTTTTTTTAATTAATTATTTAACAATCAGCGCTCGTAAAAGAAATGATGTAAGATTTCTTAGTATTCAGTATTACGCAGTACCTAATTTAATATTTCTTAGTATTTCGTTTGATTGCACAACCAAAAATTAATATGTTTCCCCTCAAACGTAGATTTCATAAAACATCGAATGTTTTATACGTCAGAGTAATCTCCGCCAATTGCAGATAAGATTGCCCCAAACGGAAGCCACCACCGCCTACCGATAGTCTCCTATAAGAACCGCGCCGCGCGGTGAAAAGAGAAGAAGAGGGTTTTTATCCGATCCTAGCGAAGAGTTCCATCGCTCCTCGTAAACGCATCCCGCCGCCGAGAATTATTTAGTTGGTTTTTTTACCAGCTCCTGTATTAGTAAGTCCGTTAGACTAACTCCTGTTCCAGAAAACCTGCCCGTGACGGTTGTGTTAAAGTAAATCGCCGCAGACCTAGTGATAGCCGCCGCGAGTTTAGCTCCCTGTATATGCAAACGCGCACCGCGAACCTTTTGTAAATAAATAGCTATCCTCGATCTTTGTGATTAACGACACGTAAGTCTGTAGAATAATTCATTATACATACACACACCCACTAAACCCCACGCAGCGACGGGCTAAGTCCGGAAACAGTCGGGTCTATACACACATAACACACACAAAAACCCTCAGAGAGCGACGGGCCAGTCCCGAAGCGATCGGGTGTACATAAACCACCTACACATACCAAAGGTGTTTCGACAGGTCATCCCGAAGTCACCCACATCACTACACGGTACCATACACGTGACGACGGGAGCTAGATAGGACTGTACAGCCGTGCATCTCTCATCATTTACTCTTACTTACATTCCAAACACCTGCAATCACCAGCTCGCTGGCGAAGACCGAAGTGCCTGTAATCACAAACGAAGTAACCGTCAAAGACCGGTAGAGAAGAAAAACAGTACATCGATAACCACGCGCTTAGTAATTGGGTTTCAAGAAAGCAATCAATTAATTGTTTTCCACCAGCTTATTCCGCAAGTATAAAAACGCCTGCAATAAATACGCGTTTTGTGCGTATACACTTAGGTAAATTACGCTTGCATCTACGTAAGATTTCGTTCATTTACATAAAGAAATCACCACCATAAAATTACATCCCAGAAGATAACGCGCAAATATATTAATTATACAACCAAACATGCATAATCCGCCCAGCCTAAATTCAATGCGAAAGTAAACCTCTGAAAATATTAATATTATCGAACGTAATAGATCGCGAAGGTAAATTGTTTCACGAAGCATACGCGCCTATCCGTCTTCCAGTAATTACTAAAGTTAAAGCAGCAAGCAAGTAGGTCGTTGAACGATGGTCATGCGTACGACCGTCAACTCGGGATATCGATTTTCACTAGTGACCTAGATCTGCGCAACCCCCTTTTTAAAGTAAACAGTAGTTTGTTTATTTATTCTTTTCTTTTGTAGACAGGGCCGTATCCAGTATAAATAATTAATTAAACGCAACTTTATTAATCATTTAAACATTACGTTCCTCATTGAGTGTAACTAGGGAGCATTAATATTTGTTTACAGAAACGACTTTAACAAAACTAAGCCGCCTTCCCAAGTGAGTGGAATAGGACATCCAAATTCTCCGTACCAACCTAGTGGATGTCCCGACGCCCCTGTCTAAGTATTAAATTCCAATTGCTTTATCTTTTTTTTCTCAATTTTATGTTTATGTTGGTTGTTCATAATGTTATTAGCCTAGTTTAAGTGTGAATACGTTAGAATTGTACATAAGAGGATAATATACTATATATATAATATATATATATATATATATATATATATGTATATATATACTATTAAACCGTTTTACTATAATTATTTTATGTGGACAGTGTAGAGCTAAAGTTTAAATCTTCCGACGAACCCACCCTCTTCTTTAGTTTCTAATCTAAAGACCGATTGCAGTTTAGCCGCGGCAAATATAAAAATTGTGAGAAAGGACCTTACAATACATTTGCCACAAATTTGGCCAAAACGAAAAAGCCTACATAAAATGTAATCATTTCATCAGATGCATAATTTTTTTTTCCATGCATTTTGTAGTTAACATATTGGTCTGAAATAATTAGGAAAGACAATATCTACGAATGTTTAATTTTGCGTGGGGATCCCCTATGCCTGCATTTACACACTGCATATATATATATATATATATATATATATATATATATATATATATATATATATATATATATATATATACATACAGGGTGGCCCATTCGTGTGTGGATGGCAAATAACTTAAAAAGTATTAGAGCTAGAGAAAAACTTTTGGCACAAAAATGTATAGTTTTTAGAGATGCATAATAGGAAAATGTTAGTAAGTATACAGGGTCGTCCAAAAGCGTGTGACATACCAAACATATTTCTTTAATAAAACACCCTATATATTTTTCTATTTTAAATTCGGCGTTTTTCCTGATTCTAAAAATATAGGTTGTCATACCTTATATTTTTCATTGCAATTAAAGGTTAATTTGGTTAATTACAATTTCAACAATTGAAAATAAACAATAGTTCTGATTAGAATACTTTTGCTTTTTAATGGTGTATTTTAAATTATACAATCTAAACGTTTCGATAACACTTACAGTTATCTTCGTCAGTAGTAATATCTATAAAAATTGTTAAAGACGTTGAAAACAATTTTTTCAAAGTTGAAAAATTAAAACATAATCATCAGCCTGCTATTAATATTGCAGTTTGAGAAACGTATTAAGCCAACTATGGAATTAAATTTTAGTAAAAATAACTAGGTCATTAAAAATTAAATATTGTTAAACTGTCTTAAAGATGACAAATCAGGACAACCTCTAACGGCAAAGGCTAACAATGAAAAATGTCAGCCCAAAAACACATTTAACAAAATTTAATCAAGTTATGATGTAAGTGTAAAATTGTGACAACTTCAATTTGAAAATGATAGAAGCATTCACAAATATAAACATGACATCAAATAAAATCCAGTTAAATTTAACAAAGAGATATCTTTACCAATAGTTGCAAGTGTTATTAACAATAAAAAGCATAATGCAGAACGTTTTTTGTAATTTTTTAATTTTAATCATAATTTCAACTACTTATGTTATATTATAGTGCTGTGGTAATTTAACATATAATTGCTAAAACTTTTGATGTTTATATTTGTGAATGCTTCTATCACTTTTAAATTGTAGTTTTTCACAACTTTACACTTACATCATAATTTAATTAAATTTTGTTAAATGTGTTTTTTGGCTGATGATTATGTTTTAATTTTTCCACTTTGGCAAAATTGTTTTCAACATCTTTAATAATTTTAATAGATATTACTACTGACGAAGATATCGAAACGTTTAGATTGTATAAATTAAAATACACCATTAAAAAACCCAAAAAGGATAAGTATTTTATTATGTGTGATAATGGTGAAAGTTTACATTTCCATAATAGTTATGATTATATAACAAAATAGTACATATGCTCTATTTTCCAAAATTGCTTTCAAATTTTGAGATATTTATATTTTTTGATACAGGGCGAAGTAGAATATCTATTTTAAAGTTTCTCAATTTTTTTAAATATATTATTGCATATTTGGAATCTTTCGTGATACAAAAAATGTACGCATTTATTATTTATACTGTAGGAATAAGAAGTTATGCCATTATTTAAATTGTTTCAAGTTTTAAATAGAATTCCTTGTATCCATGTAAAGAATCGGTGAAACGAGTCTGGAAGAGACAGACTTTAATTGAAATAAACAAGTTAAATCCAAATCGCGTCGTCCAGCAATTTTCCTCCTCGTCCTGAAAATTGACATTTTTTGTACTAATGAAACAAAAAACTATTTGTTGCACAAATCAAGCTTAAGTGCCTAACTGATCTATTCGAAATTAGGTACTAGTTAGCAAAGTAAAAAAAGTTTGAAAAAGGAATAGCAAAAAATTGGATGTACTTAAAATACTGAAGTAAGCGTTCAAAATGTAAATCAATTTGAATAGTAAGCCTTGGAGAGCCACATTGGCAAACATTAAAACAAAATAAAATGAAATGAAGTCCATCATTTTGGTTCATTAGCATTTAAAATTCGTAAATTTTCTTAGTTAGATGGTTAAGTTTGTTAGAAAAATGCTGTTTGATAAAAATGATTTAATTGACATGATTTTTATACTGGGTGAGTGTCAGAAAAGTTGTTTATTGGACAGCAGAGTTTATAAGGAAATATTTTCCAATAAACTAAGATATCCAAAGAGGAGTTGTTTGAAACCTTTTGTAACGTTTTGAACGAAGTGGAAATGTGAGTTACGAAAAACATGAAAGAGTGATACCTGTGGCACATGAAGAAAATGAATTCATGATTATGACGGCAGCTGTTCAAAATCCTTACACAAGTAGACGTCAATTAAATATTGATCTCGATATCTCAATACAAAGAATAATAAAAAATAAGTTTCACCCGTATCATATACAGCTTCACCAGGAATTTTTGGATGCTGACATTCAAAAAAGAATAACGTTTTTCCAGTGGATACAAGACCAGCTTGCCGATCAGGTTACTTTTTACAAAAAGTAATGTTTTCCGACGAAGCAACATTCCATAAAAATGGAACTGTAAATAAGCATAATTTCCATTATTACTCCGAACACAACCCACATATTATGATGAAAACTGGCAGCCTTCATAAATGGGCTCTCAACGTATGGGCTGGAATTTTTGGATGGATACCTTATTGGACCCTATTTTTTGAAAACAATTTAAATGGTGCTCTTTACTATGAGTTTTTAAGTACTCCATTTTTTGCTCTTTTCAACATGTTCCGATGCATATTGCCGAAGACATGTGGTTCCAGCAAGATGGTGCTCCCCCTCATTTTGCTAGAAACGTTAAAGAATGCCTGAATCAACAATTTCCTGGGAGGTGGGTAGGTCGAGGAGGCTCTATAAACTAGCCAGCAAACTCTCCAGACCTGACACTGCTGGATTTCTTTTTATGGGGATACGTGAAAGAAATTGTATACAAAAGAAATCCCAACAACAAAAGATGATATGAAAATGCGTGTTCGTAATGTATTCGCATCCATAACGTCAGTTGTACTACAACGTGTCAAAGAACCATTTTCTAAACGCATCAACAAATGTTTGCTACAACGCAGAAAACATTTTGAACACTTACTTCAGTAGTTATAAGTACACCTAATTTTTTGCTATTCCTTTTTCAAACTTTGTTTTACTTAGTACCTAATTTTGATTAGTTCTAGTCACTTAAGCTTGATTTGTGCAACAAAGGTTTATTTTAGTAATGATTTTATTTTAAATCTATAGTACAAGGTTTCATTTTGGATTTAACTTATTTATTTCAATTAAAGTCTGTCTCTTTCAGACTTGTTTCACCGATTCTTTACATGCATACAAGGAGTTTTTAACATGTATTAATATTCAACTTACCGCAATTTCCATAAAATAATGGCATAACTTTTGATTCCTACGGTATAAATCATGAAATGCATACATTTTTAAAATTACGAAAGACAGCTGATTCCAAATATGCAATAATGTACAGAAATTGAGAAATTTTAAAATAGATATTCTTATTCACCCTATATAAAACAATAAAGATAACTCAAAGTTTGAAAGTAATTTTGAAGAATAGAGCATAATTATGTATTATTTTGTTGCATAATCAGAACTATTGTTTATTTTCAATTCCTGAAATTGTAATTAACTAAATTAACCTTTAAGTGCAATAAAAAATGGTATCAATTAAACCATTCGACATACCGTATATTCTTAGAATCAGGAAAAAAGCCGAATTTAAAAATAGAAAAATATACAGTGCATTTCATTAAAAAATTATATGTTTGGTATGTCATACGTTTTTGGACGACCCTTACACTTATTAATATGTTACGATTGTGCATCTCTAAAAGCTGTACAATTTTTGTGGAGAAGGTTTTTCTCTACCTCTAATACTTTTTAAGTTATTTGCCGTCCACACACTATATGTCTATATGTATATATGTATATATGTATATATGTATATATGTATATATGTATATATGTATATATGTATATATGTATATATGTATATATGTATATATGTATATATGTATATATGTATATATGTATATATGTATATATGTATATATGTATATATGTATATATTATATATGTATATATGTATATATGTATATATGTATATATGTATATATGTATATATGTATACTTGTATATGTGTATATATGTATATATGTATATACAATGTGACCATTTAAGTCCGCACCATATGGGAATTTTTTTTAACCTCTGCTTTAGCATAGATCTGATTATCGCATCCATTTTTGCTTCAAATAAAACCAAATGAAGTATAGTAGTTTGTTTTACAACCGACGTCATCTGTCAAAAATTACATTTTTAAGAAAAAAATTGAAAAAAACGCATAAATTGGCCGAATTTCGGAAAAAATTATTATAAAAAGTTGTTAATTTTGTGCTTTTAGACTTATGTACAGAATTTCAACGACCTAGTTTGATTTTGAATTTTTGGCTGTTTTTTGACATTTTACCAATTATTTTTCATCTTGATTTGATGTAACGTACGTAAAATTCTTTATCTAATGAAAACTCAACATGCCAAGCCTATTTAAGTTAAAAACAAAATTTATCCACCATCGTGAGCCATGTTTGGTGCAAAGTTCGTTTAACTTTTGTTTTGAGTCAAAAAAGTTACATAAAATCAAGATGAAAAACTGCCAAAAATCAAAAATCATGGTATGCCATTGAAATTTGACACAAAGTTTTATAATGACAAAATGAACAACTTCTTCTAATATATTTTTTCGAAATTCGGGCAATTTATGCGTTTTTTTCCATTTTTTTCTTAAAAATGTAATTTTTGACAGGTGACGTCGGTTGTAAAACCAACTTACTATAGTTCATTTTTGGTTTTATTTAAAGCAAAAATGGATGTGATAATCAGATCTATGCTAAAGTCAAAGTTAAACAAAATCCCCATATGGTGCGGAGTTAAATGGTCACACTGTATGTATATATGTATATATTGTCACCAAAGAGAGTTTTCAATCCTACTTATTTCAGTTTTAATTATTTTAAATATCATTTGAACAATTTCCTTTAAAAAATTACTCAAGATTATATCTAATCGTAAAGTACGTTTATTTCCTTTTCGGTGTACTAATTTCGATTTGATCACGTACACACATATATTGGAATCATATAAAACAGAACAATAAACCGCAAGTGGAAAAAGTAAATGAAAATTCAAATCCACGTACGTCTGAAGATGGCCTCATTTCTAAGAGCAACAGGACGTTGATTACAAAATTGTATAAATACAGTAACACCTGAATCTGGACACAGTTTACAGTTTTTGTTCAGTATTATTGTTGTAATAGTGCCAACACGTTCAAACAGATGTAAGAACCATTTTGGTTTTTATTATTATTATATGTTAAAAATTATTATTAATTTTATTAAATACATAAATAAAAAGTTTACCTCGAGCAGGATTTGAACCTCCGACCTGTACTTTGCTAGAATACCGTGCTAACCAACTGCGCTATCGAGATTCAAACCCCAATCGATGTAAATTTTGCCTTTATGTATGTAGTACTGATGTAATTACTAAATATAATGAGATTACAATCAAATTACTTATATTAATGGAATGTAAGCCTGCAATATCGCAAGGATTCACACATACCAAAGCAACTTGACTAATGTTAATTTTATTATAAATTTTTTATTATAATACAATTATTATATGTACTTGTTTAATTGTGAGCTTGTTGATTATTACCATGTAAGAAACCCCATAAACTCATCACTCCCTCGTACCTTTCTTCCTTAAGATCTTGGTCCCGATGACTATTTCCATTACAAAAACGGCGTTTCGGCCTTTTGCCATATTCAACTGCCTGATTCAACTACAATTTCGATTTATGTCCTGCTGTCCGGTCTCCTGTTTATATCTGGTGATGCATATGTTGTATACATTCACCACTTTCACTTCCTTCCCTTCGGCTACTTTCCCTTTCTCCGTTTTCTCCGTTTTCCTTGCTGTTCTCCATGTTGAGGTCGCTGTAAGTATAGGTTATTCTTGCGAAGATGAGGGCCTGCTTGTGAGACAATATTTGCCGAGTATTAACTTCCGTATATTGACCAATCTTTGAGAATCGTCTCGTGTTATGGAGTTCTGTTCATGTTTCTCAATTTCGGTGGCCTTGCTGAATGATATTAAAACTTGGCCTTGAGGTATTTGTTGGTATGGATGGCTTTCCTGTACACTGTATGACCAAATGCCCATCCTTCTTCTTGTATATCAGCACGTCCTGGAATGCCAGCTTCTTTTATGGTAAATTTGATTTTTTTGTGGTGTTGTTGAGAAGTTCCAAGGACTTTTTGAGCTATACCCTGTGGCCATATAACGAGGTGTCGTCAACGTATCTCAACCATAACTTTGGTCGAGGATAGCGGTATTTATAACGGTTATCATTGGTAATAGTGGTGATACCATTGGTGGTCTGTTGATCTGTTAATACGATTATCCCTCTTAGATAAAATACGTATTCCTCAGACAATGTGCAGCTAGTGTCATAATGTCCTTCGGCATTTGGTGTTTCTCCTTGATTATTTCCAGCCACACATTGATTGGAATGTCTGTAAATAATGACACGACGTCAAAGCTCACTAGTAGGTGGTTCTCATTTATAGTCTCCTTCTTGACTATCTCGATCAGATGGATGGAGTTATTCACGTAGGATTCCGCTTCTTCCGCATACTGTTGTTGCTCGAGATATTTCGACCCGATTGAACTGACAATTGATGTTAATGGCGCCCCAGTCTTGTGGATTTTGGTAATCCAATCAGTTTTGGACATTTTGAAAATTTCTCCCTGGTATCAGTAAGAATAGTTTATCTTCCTGATCTTGCTGTGCTTGATTTTGGCATAGAGACAATGTTCAACACGGAGAAAAAATATATTCAGTGCGTCTAATACCAAAAATTTAAATTAATTTGGAGGAGCAGGGAGTTATGGATCATGCGACAAGGCATATATAGGACAAACAAACAAGCGTATCATCGTTCAACGCGAGGAACACTAAAAGCCCGTGGAAAGAAAAACTCCTAGCGAGGCACATCGGAAGTACATTATACAACAGAGCGTTAGAAAATTACAAGATGATACCCAACATCAAACACGCGACAAAAGCACCATCCTAAAGGCCATCAAAATTCAGAAACAAGAACAGAACCTCAGAGTTTATCTCGTGTAATTCAATTAATACATCGACGTTTTGAAAACATGAGTTATGCTATCTAGTTTCTAATCTTTGATGTGTCGATGCGCGTTTTACTTACACCATTTGTAATTGGTTGGTCGTCGGAACGCTCGCCAGTGCTAATTCTTTGTAAAGGTGTATCCCGTTTTTTATGATAATCTTCCAAATAGGCGATATTCTCGAAGTATCGTCCCTCTTGTTAAGTACCAAAGGTCTCTTCTCAATTTCGATGGCCTCTCGTATGACACGCTCCTTCATCGTGTAAGCAGCAGCGAATAAATTATTGCCAAGTTGTGCTCTCATGTTTAATCTCGGATTCGTCTGTCCTGTATAGGAGCGACAGCATCCAGAACAAGGAATTTTGTGTACTCCTTGGTTTTCACCTGCCATATGATCTTTAGAGTTTCGTACAAATTTTCGGAGAGAATTATTAGGTTTGTAAACGAATATGAATTGGTTTTTGGAAAACTTGTTACCAATTCTGTCAGTGACTCCTTTTACATAAGGCAAAATAACTAATTTTTTCGCTTCACCAACAGTTTTTGAAGATTTTTGTGCAAGATTTGTATATAGCTTGATGATGGTATTAATTTTCTTTAAATGATAAATGTTTTGTTAATTTGTCGAGTTGGTACATTTTTTGATTCTTCGTCAGATCTGATTTTTAAAGACTTGATTATCCCGTTACAACTTAACGTTGATAGTAGTGTGATTGGGCGCTTAAGTATCTATTTGAGTGTGTCATTTTTCCATATAATTTGTGTTTGAGTGTTCCATCATCATGTCTTTATATCAACACGTCTAAGAAAGATAGTTTGTTATCAGACTCAATTTCCTTTGTGAACTGCATGTTTGGATGTATGTTAATGATATGTTGAAGCAACTCATTCAAGTTATTTAAACCGTGAGGTCAAACAACGACTGTGTCGTCCAGGTACTTGTACCAACGTTTAGGTTTAAGGTCGGTTGAACTTTATTACAAAATCTTTCATGTACATGTTCGCAATGGCAGGGAAAGTGGTGAGCCCATTGGAGTACCTTGAACTTGTTTGTAAAACTGACCATTATATGTAAAAGATGTCGTGGACGTACAATGTTCAATTAGTTTGCATAATTGTACGTCCAAATGAAGTTTGTTATGGAGAACGTTCACGGTATCTTGAATTGGTACTTTTGTAAACAAGGAAACGTCAAAACTAAGAAACACGTCACTTATATCTAATTGAACGTTTTTAATGTATGAATTTGTATTTGCACATATTCGTTGAAGGGCTTTTGCTAAGTAGCAAGCAAGTTCACGTGTAGGGGAGTTAAACTCACTTACTATAGGTCTCAGAGGTCAATTGTCACCTTCATAAATTTTTGGTAAACCACATATTTTGGGAATTCTTGAAACTTATTCTCTTGGAGTGAGTTCCTTTTTAATTTTTCATCTAAAGATATCTTGTAGGATCAAAATTGCTCTTTTTGTAATCCTTGGAATTTAATAAATCCATCATCTTATTATGGTAATCTTCATTGTTCACTATAACGGTACCTTTGCAGGCAGAATCAGGATGTAGTTATTCTTTTTCAACTCCTTTAGGATATCTAGCTGTTTTTTATTAATGTTTGGTTTAGGTGGATGAGCCATTTTAAGAATTTTGGCGACTTCTAATCTGATTTTATCAACAAATTGTGGTTCTGCATCTTTTAGAGCAATTTCTATGTTAGAAAAAGTTCCAATTATACAACAATCCAAAAGTTATTCTAACAGAAAACATAATCACTAACATAGAAATGGCTCTAAAAGATGCAAAACCACAATTTGCTAATGAAGTCCGAAGTCTTACCATGTCTGACATATTTCACTTTTTGAAACATGCAGAGGTGTTGCAAACGCTGAATAACAATGCAACCTGTAGAACACATCTAATACAATTTGGGCGCACGATCGAACGGACTCACTCACGTACCCACGCACGTACACACGCATGGTCTCACGCAGGCATGGACGTACGCACGCACACACGGACTCACTCAAGTACGCACGCACGCACACTCGCACGCGCGCAAACATAGATGCACTCACCTACACACGTGCACGTGCAAGGGTACGTACACGCACACACATGCGTACACACACAGACATCATAGCCAATCTTGGCGAAACTCTGTCAAACTTGTAAAATAACCAAATAAGTCGATTTAGCGTCAGTGAAAAAATTCAATCGCGTAACCTTTTATAATTACAAGTGGATGTGTAGGTCAGAAGGTAAAAAGAGTAGTTTCATTGATCATAACTTTAAAATTGATTACTTAAAAAAATATATTTGTTTCATTAGTACAAAAAAATGTCAATTTTCTAGACGAGGAGGAGATCTTATGACGCCAAGTGGAGCTTAGCAATCTTCGGTTCCAAAACGCATTTTTGTACCAATAAAACGTTTTTTTCCAGCTGATTTTGCCTTTATAGTCAGTCATTTATTTGTTCACTCCTTGGTTAGGAACCCCTCATCGATATCGCTACCAGTATCAGACATTTCAGTTTTAAACAAAATAAGTATTATTCTATTTCTTAGTGAAATAAAAAAACTTACCATGTAGTTTTTAATTAATACTCATTAGATTTTACTTCCATAAATTTTATTCAAATACTGTTACAACCATAGCGTCTCATTCAAGCGGTTGTAGAAAAAAAAATGTTTTAATTTTATACCCCATTACAGAAATATAGGGTGACTCACGGTGAAAACGAGACGGGATCATTCTGAAAATTTGGTTACTTGGGTAATTGACTCTGCTCTATCTATCTAAAGCATTTCCAATAATATGACGTTACTACTTCTACAAACGATGCCATCACCTTTGATATTTTAAATGAAACACACATACATATTATGGCATCTTCTGCTTCGCCGTTTGCTTTTATATTATTTTTGTATGATACTTTCCTATTCCTATCTTGAGTGGTTTTCAAAAAATTAATTAATTTCCATATTTTATGTTCAAAATATAGCTTCATCTAATGTTTATTACTGCGGTATTTGGATTCATGAAAGGCTGAGATTTTTGTCTAGTTTACTAAGGTTCTGTGTATTGGTTCTGTATAAAGGAATTTGGTCTGCGCTAAGCATGGTCGGTTAAAATTTGGGATTTTACCACTAAAAAATGGTGAAAAGTTTTTTCAAATGAAACAACCTGTATCACCAAATATCCTGAAAGAGAATTGAAGTGTCATCCAAATGATGTTTCTGTACTTAAATAGTGAGGTTTCCGAAATAAAAGTAAGTTTCTGTAAAATCTGATTATTTTGGCATGTTTCATGTGAATGGCCATGAAAAGGTGACACATGTCATTATTAAAATTTGACAATTAGTGCATTATTAGTAGACTGTTCGAGCGTTTATCAACAATAGTGAATTTAAAAGATTAAGAATTGAGGAAAATGTATATTCACCTGAAGTTTGGATGAAATTGTTTCTTATTCATGGACAATATGAGTAAATTATAACAAAAACAATCAAGAAGTTCAATTAAATGTACCTTGACTTACAACCAAAGAACAATAGAAAGTTTGTTCGACTACAAAAAACTTAATTAATTATGGGACGAAACTGAAAGCGCAACGACATTTACAGAAGCCTGTAACTTCAGATGAAGACAACATCGTGTATGTTTTAACCTATTGTCACGCTTGTCCTCAAGCTTCCACAAGAAGTGTAGAATATTTAGGTTCAACTTATGCTTCTGTTCAAATGATCTTGGTTTAATATGATATGCACCCATACAAGTTTACAAAAGCTCAAGTCCTGAAACCAAAAGATCATCTAAACAGAATTCACTTTTGTGAAATCATTCTGGTCAACATCCAAGAAGATGCTAACTTTTTTTAAAAAATAATTTGGACAGACAAAGCTAAATTTACTAGGAAAGGCATCGGAGAAACGAGAATTTCTAGGAGAACCAATATCCAAATGTCAAAGAAATGGGATTTTAGGAAAGATTTAGTTTTAATGTTTTTTGCTTGTTGAAAACCGAATGATATTTCTCATTTACAATGAACCGTTAAATTCTAACAATTATGTTAAAATTCTAAGGTCAGTGTTGAACGATTTCTTAAATAATCTGCATCTAGAGGAATATTGTACCTTAACGCACTGGGAAAGTAACAACGGAGCTGTTCGAAATATTCGACGATTGATGGTTCAGACGTATAGGACTGTGGTATTGTCCTGCAAGACCACCCGGCCTCACGCCACTTGATTTTTACTTTTACATTGAAGAGTTAGATGACAGTGAGATAATCAATGAAATTATGTTGTAATTGTACAAACTTTCTCTCGTTCATAGGTTGTAAATCAGAGTGCATTTGATTAAACCTCCTATATGTTCCTGATATAATTTTTAACGACACTGTATAACGCAGGAAATTTCCTTCACGTAGAACTGATACACAGGACCTTGGCAAACTACACGAAATCTCAGGTTTTTATGAATCCAAATACCGCAGTCATAAACATTTAAATGGAGGTATGTTTTGAACATAAAATATGGAAATTAATCAATTTGTCAAAAACCGTTGAAGATAGATATACAAAAATAACAGAAAAGAAACGGCGGAGCGGAAGATGTAATAATATACAGGGTGTTCCATTTAAAGTATCAAAGGTGATGGTAATTTTTTGTAAAAGCAGCAACGTCGTATTGTTGGAAATATTTTAACCTACCATCCACTGTGAGTCACCCTGTATAAATTTGACTCAAATTAACAAGTAACAAAATTGTATGTGGAAATACTGGAAGCATTTAGGGTAACTTATTATTTACGCAAAGTAATTCTGATATTCAGGGTGTTGTCTGGAACTGAACTACATTTGTTAATCTTTTATAGCCCGAACCTGGATTCTCATTTTTCGTTATATGCTATTTGATCACTTGTTAGACATAGAATATATATGTAAATATATAGTAAAAATTAAAAAGATAGCTTAGTTCGTAAGTTATGACGAATTAAAAAATTGAACAAAATGGGTAAATATAGGTAGTAGTAATGGGGCACCTTGGCCGCCATCTTAGATTTTGACGTCACAAGACCTCCCACGTGGGGGACCGCATTTTCCACCCTTATTTTTACTCACTTACGTGTAGGACGTATTTTTTCACCCCTATTTTTATACATCCACGTGTGAGACCGTGTTTTCAACCCTTTTATCCTAATTATTTTTTACACACCCACGTGTGAGACCGTATTTTCAACCCTTTCTTTTCGAAGGCCCTTTTCAACCCTAATTATTTTTTACTTGCGCACGTGTAGGATGTGTATTTTCTCCCCTATTTTATGTTAGCTCACGTGTAGGACGTGCTTTTTCACCCCTTATTTTAGGGCCGCCCGCGTGTGAGCACGTATTTTCCACCCTATGAGTCAACCCTAATTAGAACCTTTTTTGCACATGCTCACGTGAGGGGCAGGTCTTGGCTCTGGGGCTGGACCTGGACTTGGACTTGGACTTGGGGTTGGTCTTAGGGTTATTCTTGATGGTCATCTAATTAAGGTCCTGACTATATTAATAGCAGTGCCCCTGGAGGTTAGGCAAATGCACACGCTTACAATGTTGGAAATTGCATAATTAATAAGATATTATTATTAAAATTATCGATCCTATTGCTTTAAAATGGTCAAATGCTATTGGATGATCTTTTACCTATACGAGAAAACGTTGTATTTCTAATAAGGAGGTTCTTGTAAGACACGTGTAGGGCTTCGAAACTTGTTCTCAGGCCTTCGCCCCCTGACCGGAGATGGTGTGGGAACCTAACCTTATAAGACAAGTGTAGAGCTTAGCCCCTATCGTGGCCCCCTCGATGCAATTGTATGAGGGTTCTAACTTAATCTTACAGCTGTAGGCCTTCGCCCCATCGTACAAAATTGTATTCTAATAAGAAGGTTCTTGTAAGACAAGACTTGTATCAGGGTCTCCGCCCTGGCGCCTTTGAGTAAAAATGGATTTTAGCGCCATCTAGTGGCATATAGACTAATGAACATTTTCTGTAATAGAAGCTGATAATGTACATCTGTCTCTTGCTCTATCTTGTTTCTTCCTCCCCCTCTCTCTCTTTCACACACACACACACACACACACGCGCACGCACGCACGCACGCACGCACGCACGCACGCACGCACGCACGCACGCACACACACACACACACACACACACACACACACACAAGACGGCCGTCTTAGGAGAAAATACCTCGACCATAAAAGAGGCATTTAGATTTATAAACATGTCCCTAGGGGCCACGTTAGAGCGTGGTTAGGTCAATACTTCAGATATTCCCTGAAGATAACCGATTCTTCCCGAACATTGACGAACGCTTTTGCGCACAAGACCCTAGGCTAGCTACGTACTTGTTTCTCGTGTGTTTCGCTCTTTAAAGTGTAACTGTCATCGAGTGAGCATTATTATAATGTATACTCCTGTTTATGAGGCAACATCAGCGGACATTAGAGATTTTACTGACTTGTTAATAAACTATTACAACATAGCCGTTCAAGATAAAGATGAAAGCGATGACGTGGTTGAACTGAATGTATCTCACATCCAAGGTGATGGTAATGGTTCACAGAAGAGCGATGAGGTAGGGGAGAAGATCGAATCTCAAAATCACGATGATGATGACGAATCACGGTTCAAGAAGAAGAAGAAAACCGATAAAGCATGTTATTAAATAAAAATGATGTATTGTTGTTTATAATAATAATAATATATTTTCAAACGTTAAGCTTTCCTTCAATTTTGTTAATAAACTTGTTTTCTCCTAACGGTGCTCCACCGTCTTGATTCATGTTTGCAGTTTTACGAGTTTTCGTTTTAGCGTGTTTTCGTTTGCGTGTTTTTCTTGTGTTGGCGTGTTTTCGTTTGTGTGTGTGTGTGTGTGTGTGTGTGTGTGTGTGTGTGTGTGTGTGTGTGTGTGTGTGTGTGTGTGTGTGTGTGTGTGTGTGTGTGTGTTTTCGTATTTGCGTGTTTTCGTTTTACGCGTTTTCGTATTTGTATGTCTTCGCGTTTGCGTATTTTTGTGTTAGCGTATTTTCGGGATAGCGTTTTTTTCGTTTGTGTGTTTTTGTGTTAGCGTATTTTTGCTTTAGCGTGTTTTCGTGTTTGCGTCTTTTTTTGTTAGTGTGTTTTTTGCGTTTGCGTGTTTTCGCACCCTCGTGTGTGTCGAAACAGAGTGCAGATAAAAATTGAAGGAAATGAATACGGTACAACTTCTGCGAACGAGCTGAAAGATTTGAAGCGTGTGCAGCATTTCCAGAGCCGTGTTGAAACCAGTTTATTTAGGGCTAACCTCATGTCCATGTAATAATAATGTCTGATAAAAGCTGTCAGGGGTTATTAGCTACTTTTATGGGTTGTTACAATATAATCGTTTAAGGTGAAGACGATGAGGTTTTATCTCAAAATCTCGATGATGATAATACTCTCCATGAAATTTCAAATAAAATTAGATTACGTCACTCTTATTTCAGATTAGAAATTTTGTAAAACGTTTAGTTGACATTGCTATTAATCCTAACTGATAAAAATCCATGTAACGTGAATCACATGTGTGTGTGTGAACGTAATTGAGTATACAATAGTTTTTATGTAATCTGAAGATTCAATTATTCAAAAAGTAATTTCCGCGTTAGCAAAATTTTTAAAATATTTTCAAGTGTTTTGAATGTAAATTTTTTTCTAAGTACAACATGATTGTTAAATACGAATTCAGGTTTTTGTGTATTACTTTCTAAAATAGATTATATCCAGCCATTCACAAATCGTATTTTAGTGAGACACGTTGTATAAAAAAAATCTGTACAACGCATGGTACAGTTGAAGGAAAAAACTTCTAGAGGTAAGCGTATTATTTTTAATATATGTTTTTTACCTGATATTGCTAACAAAAATGTCGATAAAGATTTTTAAAAATGTATTATTACGCAGGATGACGTCATAAAATTAACTCTACAAAACAGTAGGTACGCACGGATTTTAAACTTGTAGTTATTGTTAATTCACGTATAATAATAAACCATTAAAACCTTTTGCCTTTTATTTCCGTTATATCAGTTTGATATACTTAAAAACATGTTATTTTAATTTAACTCTATGTTATATAAGTAACTATTATTTTCCACTCTTTTTTTAAGTGGGTTTTTACAACTGTTAATGAACACATTACAATGAAACAATTTTGTGTGTGTATGTAATTGAACATGCAAATAAATCAAATACGATGTTCCGAATGTATAGGTGGTGACTGTTTAGCCGATCTGCCTATACATAAAGCATCATTGCATTAGGGTAGAAATTATTTATTATTTCACGTCATATTTAATTAGAGTTTAATGTATTCAGTTTGAACTGTAATCTGGTTTCCGCAAACTGTAACACATAATTTCAGATGATTAATTGTGATTGATCTGGTGATCGAGCGTGATTTATTTGAGATTGAAAAATTAATTGATTTGTGTGTGTGTGTGTGTGTGTGAGAGAGTGAGAAAGAGAGAGGGGGGAAGAAGAAACAAGCCTAGGGTCTTGTGCGCAAGAGCGTTCGTCAATGTTCAGGTAGAATCGTTACCTTCAGAATATCTGAGTATTGACCTAACCACGCTCTAACATCGCCCCTAGGGACATGTTTATAAATCTAAATGCCTCTTTTATGGTCGAAGTATTTTCTCCTAAAACGGCCGTCTTGTGTGTGTGAGAGAGAGAAAATGTTCATTAGTCTATACGCCACTAGATGTCGCTAAAATCAATTTTTACTCAAAGGGGCCAGGGCGGAGACCCTGATACAAGTCTTGTCTTACAAGAACCTCCTTATTAGAATGCAATTTTGTATGATGGGGCAAAGGCCTACAGCTGTAAGATTAAGTTAGAACCCTCATAGAATTGCATCGAGGGGGACACGATAGGGGCTAAGCTCTACACTTGTCTTATAAGATTAGGTTCCCACACCATCTCCGGGCAGGGGGCGAAGGCCTGAGAACAAGTTTCGAAGCCCTACACGTGTCTTACAAGAACCTCCTTATTAGAAATACAACGTTTTCTCGTATAGGTAAAAGATCATCCAATAGCATTTGACCATTTTAAAGCAATAGGATCGATAATTTTAATAATATCTTATTAACTATGCAATTTCCAACATTGTATGCGTGTGCATTTGCCTAACCTCCAGGGGCACTGCTATTAATATAGTCAGAAGGACCTTAATTAGATGACCATCAAAAATAACCCTAAGACCAACCCAAGTCCAAGTCCAAGTCCAAATCCAGGTCCAGCCCAGTGTGTAAAAAATAATTAGGATAAAAGGGTTGAAAACACGGTCTCACACGTGGATGTGTAAAAATAGGGGTGAAAAAATACATCCTACACGTAAGCAAGTAAAAATAAGGGTGGAAAATGAGGCCCCCCACGTGGGAGGTCTTGTCATGGGCGTAGCCAGCTAAGGGCAGGGAGGGGCAACTGCCCCCCCCCCCTGGAAGCAAAAATAAATTAAATAATTTTAAAATTTTAATAAACAAAAAATTAAATCCAAAATATACATATTTTTCTGTTCTGCATATTTTTTTTGTTATCTGTTATTAGTTTAATTTAAGTATAATTAAAATCAAGTTTTGTTTTCATTTGCCTTTTCTTTTTATCCTAAAATTTTACATTTTGAACGACCATGGACCATGGTTTGTGTTATAAATCCTGGCTACGCCCTTGGGTCTTGTG
>JARFJB010000449.1:65000-110270 GCA_036346205.1 Vesta saturnalis | reverse complement strand
GCGAGTTTAGTTGTATTTCAACCCACCGCGAATCTTTGTAAATAGCTATCCTCGATCTTTGTGATTAACGACACGTAAGTCTGTAGATAATTCAGTACTCACAAACACCAGCACACACAACCCCAGACCGCTACGGGCAAAAGCCACGAGGTAGTCGGGAACACCAGCACACACAACCCCAGACCGCTACGGGCAAAGCCACGAGGTAGTCGTGATCACAAACGCAAACACACAAACCCCAGACCGCTACGGGCAAAGCCACGAGGTAGTCGGAGATCACACTCACCACTCCACCATATACCTGACGACGAGAGCTAAGTAGGACTGTATAGACCTGCAGCTTTTATCATTTACCTCACTTACATTCTAAACACCTGAATTCACCAGCTCGCTGGCAAAGACCGAAGTGCCTGTAATCACAAACGAATTAAACGTAGAGTATCCGTCAAAGACCTGTCGTAGCCGAAAACCGTACACCGATACCACGCGCTAAGTAATTGATTTCAAGAAAGCAATCAATTAATTGTTTTCCACCAGCTTATTCCGCAAGTATAAACCGCCTTTAATAAATACGCGTTTTGTGCATATACCAGTAAATAACGTTCGTTATATCTACGTGAGATTTCGTTCATTTGCATAAAGAAATCATCACCATAAAATTACATCCTCAGATAACGTGGAGATATTAATTATACAACCAAACTTGTATAATCCGCCCAGTCTACATTTAATGCGAGAATAAACCTCTGAAGATAAGTCATATTTTCAAACATAATACATCACAACCGTCATGCGTACTATCATGAACTTGGGATATCGATTTTCACTAGTGACCTAGATTCGCGCAACCCTCGTTTTGAATAACCAGTAGTTTGTTTATAAATTCTTTTCTTTTATAGCAGGGCCGTATCCAGCATAAATAATTAATTAAACACCACGTTATTAATATTTAAATATTACGGTCATTGTTGAGTGTAACTAGGGTGTATTAAAATCTATTTTCCAGAAGCGACTTCGACAACAATAAGCTGTCGCATCGAGCGAGTGGAAGGAAGGACGAGCCGCGTCTCAATCAGGACGTCCAGTTGTTTATTATTGTCACAGTTTATGTTAGTTGATTTAGAATAAGTGTGAATATATTAGATTTGATAATATAGGAAAATATATTTTTAAACCATTTTATTTTAATTATTTTATGTGGACAGTGTAGAGCTAAGATTAAAGATACCGACGAACCCATCTTTAGTTTAAATTTAAAGACCGATTGCAGTTTAGCCGGCAAATATAAAATTGTAAGAAAGGACAGTATGGACACCATTCTTTTTACGTCACAAGTTTCACTTTTTATATGCCACGTGGGACCGTTTTCCATATTTTACAGCTTACTGTAGGACGTTTTTTCACCCTATTTTGAACATCCACGTGTGAGACCGATTTTCCACCTTATTTTTACGTACGTTAGACTGTTTTTCATATTTTTGCACATCCACGTTGAGACCGTATTTTCAACCTGCATTTTTCCTAATTATTTTATACGCGTACGAGTGAGACAGGATTTTCCACCCTTATTTTACAATCCACGCGTGACTTTTCAACCCTAATTATTTTTACTCGCTTACGTATAGGACATGTATTTTCACTATTTTTTGCACATCCACGTGTGAGACCGTGTTTTCAACCCTAATTATTTTACTCGCTTACATGAAGGACCGTATTACCCTTATTTTTATTATTTCTTTTGGGGTTAAACCTTGGCTGTATTAAGGACCTTTTGACAAGGACTTTTTGCTAACGTGACTGGTGTCTTGGCTTAGAACTGTATTTAGTGGCTGTAGTAGCTGGAAAGGGCTGGTCGATAAGTCTTAGAGTTGGTCTTGGTGGTAGCTATTAGTCAGGCCTTGGTGGTAGCTAGGGTTTAGAACTGTATTTATCTGTATGTAGCTGAGGATAAGTCTTAGGTTATTTCTGATGGTATTAAGGTCCTTGATAGTTTAGCCCAGGCTAGAACATATGGCAATAATTGCATAATTAATAAGATATTATTATTTAGTCTATTGCTTTAAAAGGGTTAAATGCTATTGGAAAACGTTTCTAATAAGGAGATGAGATAGCATCTGTGTTAAGGATTGATCTTGCGTGGAAATTTGAATGACAGTAAAATTTAATTATAGAACACTTATTTTTATAGTCATAATTTAAAAATCCTCAGTGAACTATAAAAAAATTACTGACACTCCTAATGAAACAAAACATTTTTATTAAGTTAATTAATCACATTAACAGTTGTGTTTCTAAAACGATATTAAAACATAGTTTACCTGCATTGAAATAATATCCATCCGTCCTAAGAATGTTGTACGCCTTAATATTTTTAAAGAAACTTAATGCTTGTGTTTATAACTGTAATTAAAATCTGTAAATAAATAAAGGTTAACACCACACTTACCAGATCTGTACTTAAAGAACGTTTTAGGCACTGATTTACGAGTGAAGTTACTGTTTTTATGTTATGTCAAACTAAAGAACAACTTTCTAGTTGTGTAAAAACCACCTATAATTAGAGTGTAAAATATACAATCTTATCATCTTTATCGCACTTGCAGCAACATACATTTACCTTTCTCTTAAATAAATCGGTTTGAAAATATTCATATTGTACACACAAATGGTTTTATAAAACCATATTAAGTGTTTGAATGTTTAAAATTCCATAACATTTTGTAGTAAGAAATCACTGTTGTTTACTTTAACTAATTATGTAATTATATAACTTTTGTTTAATTTAATAGTCTAAAACCAATATAAATGGTTAATATAATTTCTAAAAATATTATTAGAGTTGATATGCCGTTTTATTTCAAGTAATTGTTTTCAATATATATAAAATGTGTAGTGGACCTGTATTATTTGTTGTAACCTTCTACTTACATAAATTAACTTATACACGAATTAATAACGACCTCCACTAGTTTATAACACAATCGCTATGTAGCGTGTTTTTATTTACACCGTACTTCTATAAACTATTAATGCTCCATTTTAATAGGGTGATCAACTATCTGAAAAGGTTTACTGTTAAAGTATACGATGAAGATCGTTTGAAGCAAACCGTATTATTCTATATACGAATGATATTTCAAAAGTACTAATAATTAACATGAAGGTTTATAAATCTACATCCAGACAAGGAATCAGTTTTAAACACAAAGAATTTATCTGTAAGAGACAATTATTACATAAGACGTTTTACAAAACGTGGTTATTCCACATTGAAAATTGTTAGTCATGAAACAAGCTGGTCTTGAAGTTAGCCTTGAAGTTACTAGTCATTTTGATGTTTACTTGAAGTTATTAGCAACTTTATAAAAATGTACACCTGAGTTTAAGTTGACGTATATTGGTTTATGAATATTTTATTATTCTAAGAAAAATGTTATTAAAAATGTTTTCTATTAATTACCTTTGTAGACTATATGCTTATATACGAAATTTTATTTCAAACAGCATACTCATTCTACCTTAAAATTGTTAACCTAGAGAAACAAGTAGGTTTGAAACTCAAACAACTCTGTTACACTCCGTCAATGTAGATGGTCCAATGCTGGTCTGGTTTGTCTGCATCCGTGTTTAGATAATCGCACTCGGTCGAGGTGCGTGTCTTAGTTGATTAGAAACACATCAAGTCAAAACAATTCTTTTGTGGCTTCGATTTCAAGCATCTCAACATTGCATACATTTTGATTTTTATCAGATGGGATTAATACAATGTCAACTAAACGTTTTAAAAATTTCTAATTTGAAAATAAAGTGACGTAATCTAATTTTATTTGAAATTTCATGAGAGTATCATCATCATCGAGATTTTGAGATACTATCTATCGTCTTCACCTTGAACGATTATATTGTAACCTATAAAAGCAATAACCTAATAGTTTATCAGACATTATTACATGGACATGAGGTTAGTCCTAAATTAAATGGTTTCAACGCTGCCTGGAATGCTGTACACTTAAAACCTTTAAGTCTGCTCGCCGAAGTTGGTATTCACTTTCTTCAATTTTATCTGCACTCTGTTTCGAAGCTGTAATACGTTTTCTAATACATAAACAGAATCTTCAATACTGTGATACTGAGCAAAACACATGAACTAGTTAGTTTCACCTCTATATTACTTTACATGCAAGCCTGATCTTATCATAAATAAATACATCTGTCAAAAAAAGCTGATTAAACATAACTCACGGCCAGGTATAGCAAAACGCCAATTATAGCTCTTAGTCAACACAATAGGGCCTACAACTACATACAATCGACTAGCACTGCTTTAGCACGAGGATCAAACGAAAAACACGCACGCACGCACGCCGCAAGCTCACGTACGCTCGCACGTACGCACGTGCGAACGCTCGTACGGCACGCACGCTCGCACGTACGCACGAACGTGCACGCTCGCCGACGCAAGCTCACGTACGCGCGTTCGCACGCCACACGCTCCACGCACGTATGCGCACACACACACACACACACACACACACACACACGAGAGGCGAAAACACGCTAAAGCGAAAACGTAAACTTGCAAACATGAATCAAGACGGTGGAGCACCGCTAGAAAAAAACAGGTTTATTAACAAAACCGAAGGAAAGCTTAACGTTTTGAAAATATATTATTATTATTATAATTATAAACAACAATACATCATTATTATTTAATAACATGCTTTATCGGTTTTTTCTTCTTCTTGAACCGTGAGTCGTCCTCATCATCATCATCATGATTTTGAAATTTGCCCTTCACCCTACCTCATCGCTCTTCTTTCTTTCTGTGAAATCATCATATGAGATAAAAGAGACCATGGGCCTTTAGATTTATAAACATCAGTATGTTGAGTGTTTAGGTCAATACTTGACATCCCCGGATGTCCGATTCTACCCGAACGTTGACGAGCACGCGCACAAGACCAAATAGCTGCGTTCTGGATTCTTGGAGAAAATACCCACCATAAAAATTTAGATTTATAAACATGCAGGGCTATGTTAGAGGTGGTTAGGTCAATACTTAACATCCCAAGATGTCCGATTCTCTAACATTGACGAGTACGCCGGCCGAAAGGCTAGCTGCGTTCTCGTTTCTCGTTTTCGCTCTTTAAAGTTAACTGTCATCGTGAGATTACTATAATGTATTCTCCTGTTTATGAGCCAACATCAGCGGACATTAGAGATTTTACTGACTTTTAATAAACTATTACAACATAACCGTTCAAGATAATGATGAAAGCGATGACGTGGTTGAGCTTGGGTATCTCACATCCAAGATGATTATTCACAAAGAGAAAGAAGAGCGATGAGGTAGGGGGGGCAAATCTCAAAATCAATGATGATGATGAGGACGACTCACGGTTCAAGAAGAAAACCGATAAAGCATGTTATTAAAAATAATGATGTATTGTTGTTTTTAAATAATAATAATAATAATATATTTTCAAAACGTTAAGCTTTCCTTCGGGTTAATAAACCTGTTTTTTTCTAGCGGTGCTCCACCGTCTTGATTCATGTTTGCAAGTTTAAAAGTTTTTTTTGCTTTTTCCCTCTGTTGTGTTGGGGGTGTTGGTGCGAACGACCCAGCAAGAATGTGTTTCGACTTGATGGCTTCTAATCAATACCAGACACGCACCTCGACCGAGTGCGATTATCGTAAACACGGACCCGAGACAAACCAGACCAGCATTGGACCTCACATTGACGAGAGTAACAGAGGGTTGTTTGAGTTTCAAACCTACTTGTTTCTTAGGTTAACAATTTTCAAGGTAGAATGAGTATGCTGTTGGAAATAAAATTTCGTGTATAGATAAACTATAGTCTAAGGGTAATTAATAGAAACATTTTTAATAACATTTTTCTTAGAATAATAAAAATATTCATAAACCAATATACGTCAACTTAAACTCGGTGACATTTTTATAAAAGTTAGGCAACTTCAAGGTAAACATCAAAACCTATGACTAGCTAACTTCAAGGCTAACTTCAAGACCAGCTTGTTTCTCATGACTAACAATTTTCTCAATGGAATAACCACGTTTTTGTAAAACGTCTTATGTAATAGCATTGTCTGCCCTTACAGATAAATTCTTTGTGTTTAAAACTGATTCCTGTCTGGATGTAGATTTATAAACCTTATGTTAATTATACTAGTACTTTTTGAAATATCATTCGTATATAAGAATAATACAAGGTTTTTCAAACGATCTTCATCGTATACTTTAACAGTAAACCTTTTCAGATAGTTGATCACCCTATTAAAATGGAGCATTAATAGTTTATAGAAGTACGGGTAAATAAAACACGCTAATAGCGATTGTGTTATAAACTAGTGGAGGTCGTTATTAATTCGTTAAGTTGAATTTATGTAAGTATAAGGTTAAAAATAATACAGGTCCACTTAACATTTTATATATATTGAAAACAATTACTTGAAATAAAACGATATCAACTTAATAATATTTTTAGAATTATATTAACCATTTATATTGGTTTTAGACTATTAAATTAAAAAAGTTAAATAATTACACGGTAATTAGTTAAAAGTAAACGTGAACAGTGATTTCTTTACAAATGTTATGGAATTTTAAACATTCCAAACACTTAATATGGTTTTTATAAAACCATTTGTGTTAAATATTTTTTCAAACCGATTTATTTAAGAGAAAGGTAAATGTATGTTCTGCAATATAAAGATGATAAGATTGTATATTTTACACTCTAATTATAGGTGGTTTTACACAACCTAGAAAGTTGTTCTTTAGTTTGACATGAAGCATAAAAACAGTAACTTCACTGTAAATCAGTGCCTGAAAACGTTCTTTAAGTACAGATCTGGTAAGTGTGGTGTTAACCCTTTATTTATTTACAGATTTTTAATTACAGTTATAAAACACAAGCATTAAGTTTCTTTAAAAATATTAAGGCGTACAACATTCTTAGCGGACGGATGGATATTATTTCAATGCAGGTAAACTATGTTTTAATATGCGTTTTAGAAAACACAAACTGTTAATGTATTAATTAACTTAATAAAATGTTTTGTTTCATTAGGAGTGTCAGTAATTTTTTATAGTTCACTGAGGATTTTAATTATGACTATAAAATAAGTGTTCTATAATTAAATTTTACTGTCATTCAAATTCCACGCAAGATTAATCCTTAACACAGATGCTATCTCATCTCCTTATTAGAAACGTTTTCTCCAATAGCATTTAACCCTTTTAAAGCAATAGACTAAATAATAATATCTTATTAATTATGCAATTATTGAGGCATATGTGTCTGCCCAGTCCGGGCTAAACTATCAAAGGACCTTAATACCATCAGAAATAACCCTAAGACTTATCCTCAGTACATACAGCCCCAAAATACAGTTCTAACCCTAGCTCCCACCAAGGCCTGACTCCAACCCTAGCTCCAACCCAAGACCAAACTCTAAGACTTATCCTTAGACCAGCCCTAAGTTCCAGCCCTAGTCTACATACAGCCCCACCCTAAATACAGTTCTAAGCCAAGACCAGAACCAGCCCCACGTTAAAAAAGTCTGCGTCAAAAGGTCCTTAATACAGCCATAAGGTTTAACCCCAAAAGAAATAATAAAAATAAGGGTAATACGGTCCTTCATGTAAGCGAGTAAATAATTAGGGTTGAAAACACGGTCTCACACGTGGATGTGCAAAAATAGGGTGAAAATACATGTCCTATACGTAAGCGAGTAAAAATAATTAGGGTTGAAAACAGTGTCACGGTGGATGTGTAAAAATAAGGTGGAAAATCCTGTCTCACTCGTACGCGATAAAATAATTAAAAAATTTCCAGCAGGGTTGAAAATACGGTCTCACACGTGGATGTAAAAATAGGGATGAAAACACGTCCTACACGTAAAGGGAAAAATAAGGGTGGAAAATCCGGTCTCCACGTGGATTGCAAAAAAGGGATGAAAACACGTCCCCGTAAGCGTAAAATAATGGAAAATCCCCCGTGGGCATAAAAAGTGAAATTTGACGTAAAAAAGGAATGGTTCCCTACTAAACCTTACAATATTGCCGGTAAAGTTCTAGAAAACTTCTGATTAATAGAATTATTTTATTTATATTCCAACAAAATTAAATTTAAACCAATTTGATTTAAACCTCAATCAAAATTATAAATGCCTTTAATTGCTTTAAAAGATTAATGAGTCAAATCTAAGTAGGAATAAAGATATCATTTGTTTAAAAAATTTGATTGCTTTGGTTCTATTTTAAATGCCTTAATAAATTTTAAATGTCCAAGAAATTTATATAACCTTAGTGTAAAGATTATTTCAGTTCAAGAAAAGTTACAATTCAATTAAATTACGTTTCAAAAGAAAAAATTATAAATAAAGGATGTCCACAGGGTTCATGTTGTGCTCCTGGTTTTGGAATATTCTTTATAATTCAGTTTTTAATTTAAAATTACAAAAGATACAAAAGTGATTGCTTTTGCTGATAATCTGATTATTATTACAAAAGTAACCAGTATCATTGAAGCAGAAAATTTACCAAATATTAATTTAAAAGAAGTTTTAATTTGGGTAAAAATAACAAAATTCTTTTAATGAAAAGAAATCTAAAGTTATATTAATATCTAAAAGAAGATCTGTTATAAATATAAAATTAACATATATCTAAACCACAATTTATTAGAACAAGCAACTGAAATGAAATACTTAGGAATTTTTATAAACTTTATAAACATATTTCTTATATTTCTTCAAAATGTTCAAAATTTATTAATATTATATCAAAATCTGCCAAAATTAAATGGGTTTAGGTAGTAATATTTTAAAAACCATTTATAAGGGTGCTATTTTACCACTATTATCATATGGTATTCTATTTGGTTTAATGGTTTAAAAAGAAAAAGAACAGAAATAATTTAGAAAGAGTTCACAGAATTATTAATATCAAAATAGCTAAGGGTATAGAACAATTTTTATCCTGCATCATGTGTTTTAACAGGTTTAACACCATTACCATTAAATTAATAGAATTAGCAAATATTTATAACACTACCATAATTTAACTGATATGAATTTTGATAGTTTAACACAATTGAGAAATGGATACATCCTGGAAAATTGCCAATTATAGATATTGTTGATAACAATTTAGATTACATTTTGAAATTTTTACTGATGGTAGTAAATTTAATGAAATAGTTGGTTGTTCTATAGTAATAAGTAAATATAAACAATTATTACACACTTTTAAATATAAACTGCATGATAAATGTTCAAATAATCAAGGGAAAGTCTAGCAATTTAAAATCTTTGAAAAAATGCTTAATTTTGAAATTTAGAATGTGGAAAACAGTTATAATATACACTGATAGTAAATTACATTGGATTGTATAAGAAACTTTGATATACATTATAATATAATTGATCAAATTAGGAACGTTATAAAAATTTTGCAAGATAATAAATGGAAAGTAAAATTTAAATGGATAAAAGACATACAGGATTAAAATTTAACGAATTAGCAGACAGTTTAGCAACGGAAGCAACTAATTTGAATGAAAATTGTATTATCTATGATAAAATTCCAAAAACTACAATAATTACTGAAATAGAAAAATCAAGTTTAGATAAATGGCAACATTTATGGCAAAATTCTTTAAAAGGTTCAGAGACTAAAAAATTCTTTCCATCAATTTATGATAGATTAAAATTAAAAATTTCTTTAAATTCAAATTTCACTACATTTGTAACTGGTCATGGAAAATTAAAAAGCTACTTATTTAAATATAAAAAATTAGATAATCCTAAATGTTTATGTAACAATGAAGAAGATCAAACTATAGATCATTTAATATATAATTGTAAAATTTTAGAAGCATTAAGAAAAAATTTAAAATACAATATATTGTTAAAAGGTGGTGTCTGGCCAATAAATCATAGAGACCTAACGCACAACTTTTTATATTTATTTTCAAATTTTTTGAATAAAATCAATTTTGATATTTTATAAATAATTTAAATGAGATATTATTATTTCATAATATTATTTGAGATTAACACAATTAATTCAAATTCAATTTTTAAAAAACATTGAACACAATTTTTAATGAACTAATATTATTAATAATTTATATATGTTTGATGTATTTATTACAATACATATTATTAGTTTAATTGTGAATGTTTATTTAAATTATTAAATTTAACACAAAGTAGAAAAATAGTAATGATTATAAATTGAGTTTACAGTTTAATTAATAATATAATTTAAATATTCATATTTACTTATAAATTGTTCCCAAAATTGTTTACTTTGTAAGAGATATTGCATGTAGTATTACATATATAAAATGTAATGGAGCATGCCGTTAATAAAGATTAATAAAAAACACACACACAACCCACCACGCACGCACGCACGCAAGCACGCAAGCACGCACGCACACGCACACGCACACACACGAACACGCACACGCACACGCACAGCACACGCACACCACACACACACACACACACACACACACACACACACACACAAATACTAACTTTGGTACATAATGTTTTTCGTTATTTGAATAAGTCAAATGCGGAGGGTTTAAAATATAACAGATCGCCATGTACATGCAAATACATTCTTTGTAAATTATGTCAGGTGCAACTTATCTCCAGCTTTTATATCTCCTATAAGAATTAATTTCAACGATTCGCTCAGGATTTACTACTATCTCTGAGATAAATTGAAAAGGAACTTCAATTTCAATGATGCGAAAAAGTGGTATAGCAATTTTTGCAATTTTCTTTTCCTTATAAAACCGTCTGTTTTTGACATTTAGAAATCAATGTAATTTCTGATAGAAAATAAGTTTTGAAGTTTTCCAGTTTTTCTGTAATGCACTTAAATTAGACATAATCTACACAGGGTGTAGCCATTGATCAAATTGAATTTACATCGATCCTTATTAAGATTCACAGTACCTGAGTCTTCACTACTACTACTAGTTTATCTTTATTTGCTTATTTTTACAAGATTGCAACGTATTCTAATTTTACACTTTCTATTTCCATCATTTACCTCATACTACCTGTCTTTTACCTTCTGTTCCTCTCCCATTATCTGTTCCTTACTTTGAATGTATCTTTCCAACGTCTTCATAATCTCTTTCACTTCTTTTCCTCTTTAGCTAGCAACACTTTCATATGCGTAAGCTAGGACGAAACCTTCAGTTTTCTACCAACGCTCCAGCCTACTGCCCTCTTAATGATTCCTTTAAATCCTGTATATCCAGAACAGGCTTGGACTCAATGGACATCTCTGTCTCAAGCCCTTCCTCGTGACGGATTCCTCACTCATCTCCCTATTCATTTTACACACACCTCGTATCCTCATATATTCCTATATCCTTTCTACCTGTATTTCGTTTATTCTTTTCTGAGGTATTCCCATACCTATTCACTGTTCACTCTGTCGAATGCCGCTTTTAAATCCATGAATGATGCCAAGATTTTCCTCTTTTCTTATGTAATTAGTTGCCAATGTTTCAAAATATATATGCTATACCATCTTCTCTTCCTAAACCCAACCGATCCTGTTAACAGTTTCATTTCTTCTATCTCTTTCTGCAGCATTTCTTCTGGTACTGTCGCATATATTTTGTATGCCGTTTAATACTGTCACTCCCCTATCATTTTCCACTTCGTTTCTGTCCTCTTTCTTGTATACCGAATATTGCCCTTCTCCATCGCCTCGGGAGGCCTTCCGCCTCCATATTTAGTTGATCGCTTCCGTCACCCCTTTTCTACCTTTTCCTATTCCGTTTTGGCCTCCTTGAATTCTCTGTCGCAAGATTCCTTCCATACCGTTTTCTCCCCTTCCACCATTTAAATTTCACTTTCTTCGTTGCTTTCACACCTTCTCTCATTTCTGCCGCATTTTCTTGTAACTCCCTAGTTATATTGTTTTTCTATTTTCTATTTGTACTTTTTATACTCTCCTCTGATCATATTTTTTAGTTATTTACTTCTCTTCCTTTTCTCGCTCTTGTCTATCGCCTAACCTGAATGTCTTCACCTTTTACAATCCTTTTCTTTCATTATGTCATCAATTATTATTTATCCCTTCCTCCTATGTACGTGTATCCGTCCGTTTCACTTTCTTTTTATTCCCATTCAATATTTCCTCCCGTTACACTGCACATTTCCAGTAGTTTTTCCTGTCATCATTGTTTAATACTTTGTCGTCTTTTCCCGCCCCCTTTTTCTAGTCTTCCCCTCTTGCTCTTTCCTCACTTTAAAATCTATTAGTTTAAAGTCCTCCCCTCGCTCTTCTGGTGTCTCTTCAAAGTTCTTCCTTGTATATTTCATCCTATCCTTGTAATAATGCCATTATTTTCATTTTGTTTCCTGTCTGTATATCCATTTCTAAAATTCCCTTCTCTGAAAAAAAATGTTTTTACAGTAGATTTTTAATTCAAACAAGCGTTTTAAAAAAGTGCATGTTTGTGAGAAAAAAAGAAATATTGTGTTTAAGAAACATTCACATCTTTGAACAGGTTATCATATTTTTATTGTGAAAAATATCTAAATAATTATTTCTGCGACCATTCTTAATTGTACAATACAGCTGAATTTAGACAAAAGATAGTACTTAAACGATAAAAAGTAAATAACTTTTCTATTGATAATAAATCATTTAAAAGAATATACGAGTATATAAATACACGATCTATTCCCAAAAAGGAGATATTTTTAAGTATGTACACAAATCCTGAATTTTCATAAACTAATACCTTTGTCGAAAATTAAAATAATACCCTAACAAAGCACTACTATATATCACTTATAATAATAACATTTTTATAAGAAACAAATACTTACTCTTTGGTCTTCAAAATTACAGGAGTCACTGTGCAGAATGCTGTGTGAAGAGTGGCAAACTAATATTTACTTTGTAAGGAATAAACATGAAAACACACTGTCTAAGCAAAAAACATATATCCCGGGTCTTGTTTATTAATGTTTTGCGAACTCGCAGTATGAAATCAACAAATATCATTTTCACAACGCATTGATAAGATGCTTATTAAAGTTAAAATGCAAAGCTATCTTCACAAAATGTGGCACATTTCTTATCGTCAAATTAATGTTGAGTTTGAAAAATATACGTGTACATAATAATTAATAACTTACAATAAATCAAGATACATACTTTAAAAGTTATAGATTCGTTAGGTTTATTGTACTTTTGAAAATTATATTCAAAGATATGACCTTAATTATTGTTGTAAACTAAAGGTATTATTAAAATTTAGTTTAATGGAAAAATGAAGCAATTGGATGGATTAGAAATCAATACAATTTATAAAACAAATTAATAATGCCAACATAAGACTTATAGTGATAGTTATTTATAAAATTGCTTTCCTTTATTATTTCCCAAAGAATAATTATATGTTGAAGATCATAAAATTCTGTAACATATGGCAAAACTCAATTGTCCATATCTGATACTGAATGAGCACTTAAATTGACTTTTTGCCGTCAAATATGCCATCAAAAATTTCAATTTGTAATTTTAAATTTTATTTGTAGTCATGAGAAAAAAGGAATATTTTGGTATTATTTCTATCCACTAGCAAGTTACACTATGTACCTGTTTACGTATCTTTAGAATACGTTCCACAAAATATATAATTTATTACACCAAGAACTTATGAAATGAGCTTCATTGTGACGTGTATGTTTTATGCCAAAGAAAAGCTGAGTAGCGCTTTTACATATAAACCAGAAACTAAAAACACACACACAAAACCAAACAAGTTTTAGACGCTATACACAAAATCAAGGTTTGGATGCTCTAGCAATATAGTTTCCAAAAGTTAGACTTCAAAATTGCAGATCTAAGTGGTATTTTTCATGAGAAATTACTATTGCACCAGATTTAGATGACAACCATAATTTTTCCCTATTTTCAATTATGGTCCATTCTCAAAACCTGAATTTAGCCTGATATACACGAAAATACATTATAAAGTAAATCGTAGTTTTAAATCAAATACGTTAAGTACAATATTTAAGTTTATGCTTTAAGTTAGGCATGTTTGACCATATTTATTTTCAGAAAAATAAGTACAGAAATAAAAAGTAACAAAAAGTTGTATTAGGAATAGATAAAACGGACAAATCAAAGAACTAAATGTAGAGTGACATAGCCAAGCATCAAAATGAGAATAAAAATAAAATAATTTTTAATGACACATGCATATACATAATATATGTACCTATATTCCTATATTAGAAAAAATACAAACACATAAAATACTCTGGCAGAAATGTGTAAGGTTATTAATTATTTTGACGTGCCTGTAACGCCATCAGTGGGGTCACCTTTGTGCCAATCGTATTTTTGAGAGCTTAGGATAGATTCAAAATTTGCTTTCTGGTCTTCAAAACTGCAACATTTCACTGCAAGTCTCATCGAAGTTTGTGTACACTTGAATCACAGCTTCTAGTGTCGATATTTTCATTTGCGATTTATTTTCTGCACTCCAGTAGTTATTAATATTAGAGAATAGTCGCTCAATTGACGCACTTGTTCCAGGAAGACAAAAAATAAACTGACATAAAATCTCACAATTTTTGAAATCTTCACTTGATCCAGACCCTTGATTCCATTTAAATACTTCAACCCATCGATCTTCGGTAGCTATATTTTTCGAGTTCCACTCGGCAATTTTATCTTCTGACAGTTTAGCTTGTAATAGACTAACTTCATCGAAGAGTTCGTCCTCATTCAGTGTCGAACCCAAGTAGTCTTTAAAAGCAGCACAGAACACAAAATTTGATTCCATGAAACTTGGTTTCTCAAATTTATCCATTCAAAGAGCCTTATTTCATTTAAATTTGTACTCCAATTCTTCAAGTAACTCACACAATTTGAATAAAATAATCTTACCTGTGAGATGAAGTCATCTCGATAGTTTAAACTACCTTCCCAATTGTCAAGTTGTAAAAGGGATTCTCTTACTTTAAGCGGCAAAATAATTCATTCAAACGATTTTCAAGCTTATTTTGAAGATCGAAATACTCTAGAGCGGCCTCTGTTGCGCATATTTTGTCACCCTCTACCTTTAATATGACTTTGTGAAACATAGAAGCAATGTTGTGTACAAACCACATCCAAATTTCGTTGGTGCGACACTCAAAAATTGCTTCAAAATCATTGGACAATTTTCAATAGACAAAAGTATGCTTTCAACGGTTCGTACATTTGTAGAATTCGTTCAATTGCGGGCATCAGACTTAAAATCTTGTTTTAGAAAATGATAACATCTTTTTGTATTCAACATTAACAAAGTCGCAGAATTGTTTAAGTTGATTTACTCTCACTGTATAAATATAGAAATGCTTAAATAACTTAACAACAATAACCTCAACGTCAATTGGTAAGACGTCCGTAGCATTTTGTACGCAATTGTTCAAAATGTGTCAACACAACCAATGCCAACCAGAGGTTTGCCACGAGAAGCATTCAATTTTGCAAATAGGTTGTTCACTCCCTTTCTTTTCATTCCGCAAAATTTGTATTGGTATTATCAGCAGCTAATCCAATACACTTGTCCACTAAATTGTGGGTTTTCAAAGTATTAAACACATAACTATTTAACTGTTCTGATGTTTCACCAGGTAAGTCTTGCAACTGAAGTAATTTCACTTGAATACCTTTTTCACAATTAAAGTATCTCACCAACAAAGGTACTATTTTAATTTCTTTGTGGTTGGACGAATCGATCATGATGCTAACAAAATGTGCTTTGTGTAGATCAAGTTCCAATCGCAACTGGGATTCTTTAGCAAAACATTTTTACAATGGCTTCAGTTTTGGTTCGAGCTGCCATAAATTTGGGCTCAAACATGTTCGCTATTAGCTTTGATGTGCAATCCAAAGATCTAAAACTCTGCTGATGCTTGATCGTATGATACGCGAAAGTACCTTCCTTGGCTGCAATTAACATATTTTCAGAGCTGAAGTTTTCACTTTTGAAAAAGTGTTTAGTGTAGCGCTTTTAGACTTTATATTTGCAGCTAATGTATGCTTTTTCTTGGTTAGATGAGCCTTAATATTGCTGCGACCACTGTTGGAAATATCAACATCACTTCTACAAATTTCACAGTACACAATATGCGGACTCAATTTATTTTTATTTTCATAAACGGATATTCTTTCTGTAACTCCAAATTAAAATGACACTTTCTTCGAGGCGGTGCCATGTTTACGCAAATAATGCACAAGTAGGTAACTGAAATCAAACGACGTTGCTTTTTAGTAAGCGAAACCAGCACAGAAAACCAGACTGCATTCAACAAAAACAATTAACAAATAATATGTTCGCTTGCTGTCGAACGGTAGAACTCGTGTAGAATTGAACTTGTTTAGTCTTAGTCCGAGCGCTGTCGCTATTTATATGCGGCTCGCTAAACTTCGCTTCGATTCTCGCACGTTCCAGTCGCGGAGCATTCTGGGCTGTGCGTCTAGGATAATCGAGGGCGAACATTCTCAACGTCTTAACGTCGTTATTGCATCATGATCAGTGAATCACCGATAAGCATTCTTTTTAAATAAAAAATAAATATTTTGGTATACCTATTTGCGATATTTGCATCTTCAAGAAAAGAAAGTACATTTTAGTGTACTTCATGCTTCTATTAAGGACCTTAGGACACTGGCAGAAAAGAAAGTACTGTCCTACTAAAATAAGTACGTATGGTCACCGTAGGCATAAGTGACTTCATTGCACTATTTTTGCATTTATTTAGCATCTAACATTCTTTGTAAAAGTAAACACGATTTGTTAGGATACTTTCGCATAAAAAACTAAAAATATTACTGTGTCTACGCTTTGGACGTAATATTCCACGTAGAAGGCGACGTTAATTATAAACAATGCCTACTGCCTTATCAATCAAAGAAATTAAAAAACCCTACCTATGAACAAAATCTCAATTTTTGAACACACTCCAGTGTTTATATATAATTAACAATATAATATTCCTAAAAGTATTTACCTTATGGTGAAAGAACAGTTTTATCCTTCGTCATCAGCTTCAAACATTTTCACTCAGAGCTCAGATGTGTCTAGTAATCTGAAATAGGAACAGACCTTTTTTAAATGTACTATGGTAAATTTTAATTGAATGGGATAATAACAGGTTTGTCAGTTGGTTAATAATATATTTATTTAAAAACTATTAATTAACTTAACTTTTATTCGAAAATAAACAAATAAGAAGAAAAATTCAATACCACCAAGAACTTTGTTTACTCATAGTTTGTCAAACAAACGACACAAAAATTTTTATCGAATGCCTCCGTATCAGTAGAATCATCAATAGTAAAGAGGCCTTCACTATCAGATAATGAACTATGCGTCGTTTGACCGCTTTAAGACCATTTGCGTTAATGATGGTCATAGGAACATCTGCTGTGGGATATTTGTTTTTTTTAATTTATTTTTTGCTTGTACTTCCTTCTTTATTCGCAATATAGTTTGCTTCGGTTAAGTTCTGGGCAGACTGTTTCTTTTTTTTAGCTCAAAATTCTCGTAAGTGTCTAATCTGGAGAAGTTTATGATCCCGGTAGGAGTTCACCCGGTTTAATATATGTTCAGATAGTTTAAAATCGTCTGTTCATTTATTTTCGATGCGGTTTGGAGACGAAAGGTAAGCATAATGGGGGATTGCAGAAGGGTGAAGCGGATGAATGCCAGTTTCCGTAGTAACAGCTCCTGCCCATGCCTTAGCAAGTAGATTTCCAAAATGACAACGTTCAATTTTTTTATTCAGGTTAGTTTAAACAAATTCATCACAAGCATTTTAAAGTATTTAGCGTTGTCCGGCTTGTAAACAAAATAGTATTATGTGGTTTTCGTATGCCGTTTCTAACCTTTCAGGTAAATTCATGTGAGATCCATGCCCGTCTAGGATTCTAGAACATTTACCTTAAGGATTTCTGGAAATAAAATTAATTTCAATCCAATATATCAACAAGTCATTCATAACTGCTCCAGGAGGTCGCCATTAATAAAGTACACCGTTTTGTTTAACGGATTGCATACATAAATAAGCACACCAATAATACAAAAAGAAGGAGTGGAATTAAGAATATGACAACGGACGTATCCGAACTCCAACATAACTCTTTACCTTTCCACCTACATATACACGCTAAATCGACTTATTAACTCATTTTACAATGTACGAAAAGTGTGGCCAAGATCGGCTAGTGTCTGTGTGTAGATATATGGATGTGTATCCACTTACCTCCAGAACGAAAGAACGAAGGTACTAAAATTTCGTATTTAAGCATGTTTTCATTTCTCCTGGAGCTGGGCTAGATTTTGGATTAAATCCAGTAATGGACGAACGGGAGGGGCTATTATAAGCTGTTCTTGGCTTTTATTAAATATTTCTGAAATAGATGTATATTTAAAAGATACCAAAATAACAATACATAACTCTTACAATATTGATATAATTAATTATATTATTTAATATATTAATTATGCTCTATGCATTTTTTGAAACGATGCGTAATTTAGTATATATAGGTGGAAAAGTGAAAAAGTTATGTTGGAGTTCGTGTAGATCCGTTGTCATATTCTTACTTCCATTCCTTCTTTTGTATTATCGGTGTGCTTATTTATGTAGGCAATACGCTAAAACAAAAATGGTGTACTTGATTAATGGTTACATCCTGGAGTAGTTATGAATGAGTTGTGGATATATTGGTTTGAAACTCATTTTATTTCCAGAAATCCTAGACGAGCATGGATCTCACATGAATTTACCTGAAACGTTCGAAACTGCATACGAAAGCGGCATAATACCACTTTGTTCACAAGCCGCACAACGCTAAAACATTTTTTAAATTCTTGCGATGAATTTGTTTAAGCTAACCCGAATAAAAAAAATTGAACGTCATCATTTTAGAGATCTACTTGCTAAGGCATAGGTAGAAGCTGTCACTACGGAAACTGGATTTCACGCAACTGGCATTTATCCTCATGAGTCTTGACCCTTCGGCAATCCCCTATTATGCTTACCTTTCGTCTCCAAAGTGCATCGAAAATAAACAGACGATTTTAAACTACCTGAACATATATTAAACCGGGTGAACTCCTACCGGGACCATCAACTGCACCAGATTGGACACTATCGAAAATTTTGGCTAAATTTCCCATATTAAAACGGGAAACTTTTGAATAATCCTAAAAGAAAGAAACAGTCTGCACAGAACCTAACCAAAGCCAACTATGTTGCGAATGAAGAAGAAGTACAAGCAAAAATAAATTAAAAACAACAAATATCTTACACAATAGTTGTTTGTATAACCATCATTAACGCAAAGGGTCTTAAAGCGGCCAAACGACGCACAGTTCATCATCTGATAGTGAAGGCCGCTTTACTATTGATGATTCAACTGTTACGGAAGCATTCGATAAAAATTTTTGTGCGTTTGTTTGATAGTGGATTGGATACAATGCATTCGATGCAACAGATGGCTACATGAATCGTGCACCATCTTCAAAACCATTGTCATAATCGCGAAAAAAGTATTTTACCTCACAATATTTCTTTTAATTTCATGTGTGTCAAAAGCAATTGGGATAGATTGCCAAATTCCGATTTTTTTTTTATTTGGTTATTTTCGAATAAAAGTTAAGTTAATTAACAGTTTTTAAATAAATATATTATTAACCAAGATATGTTTACCTGTTATGATCCCACTAATATCCTACTTCATCCTTGATTCTGGTAAAGGGCACATTCTGGCTCTCCAAAAAATTTCTTCGAGGCATATTCTATACCACACGAAAAGATGTAGGTCAAAAGCTTTTTGTGGGGAAATTAGTTCAAATCCTAAGATATTTTGTTACAGACCAAAAAAAGCGTTCAACAGTGAATTTTATTTTGGTTTTATAGATATTTTACAGAAGCGGGCGGGTTTGGAATTTTTTAAGTTGGTATCTCTCTCAAGAAGTTTCAAATGTCCTTCTGATATAGCTTATTATTTTTTTTCTACAAAGTTACGTATTTTTGTAATGAATGTATTAAAAAGAGGTTGCTTAATTCTAAAAAGATTGTTATCAAAATGTTTTCACTTCTGTTAATTTCCACTTTGTAGGTTGGAAGGTCGTGTGTTGTTCCACACCAGATATTTGAATCAAATATAGTATTTTTGATGTAACCCATTTACGCAGGAAATGTGTTTAAAGAGAAATCCATTTTTACATTTGTTAATGCACATGAATAAATGACCATTAAAGATTTCAAATCATATTTCAGATGGGTAATACATGTTGGTTTATACCTATGAAAAACCAAATTAAACTTGGTCCATGCTCTCAGATAATAATGTCTTCACAAATCAAAACAAAACTGAATATATTTTGTGAAATAACAATCTTTATTGTATCAGTTAGGTTTCAAACGATAAGAATATAGTATTTCTGAAAATGGATCTATTAATACCAAGTTGGTACCGTTGTGGATTGAAAGCTATTAAATAGAAACCGAATGCTGGCTTGCAATACAAATACCATCAAAATATTTTTACAATATCATTCTAGAAGTAAGTTTATAATGTGGCGGAATCTTCGCAATGTTATGATTATAATTAGAGATCAAATTAAAATTAGCAAACGATAAACATACTTTGGGACCATCTTGTGTTTATATAACTGGTACCTACAAGGAAATATTAATTTAATTTGTCCCAAACGTAAAATTAATCATCTTAAAATAATGTTTAAACACTAAGTTAACATTGTATAACTTATAAAACGAGTTTTAGAAAATCTATCACTGAACAAAAACTTGCAATCGATTCTTTCATTACAGATAAGTACATTTTAAAATTTAACACCATATATAACTCTCAATAAATAATAGGTCATAGCGTGCAATGCATTTACACACAAGTTTGTATTAATATTTAGAGATTTAAAACTTTACACAGAATTGGCAGCAGCGCAATTTAGTTACAAAGGTGGCAGCACAACATAATATGTATAGAAGCCCCCTAAGTATGTAAAATTCGGCCGACATACACAACTCGGGCACAAAACATATTCTACAGGGATCCATGACATATCGTAACGCGACAGTTGGTAACCCCACAAATGGTAACTGACAATTCGTAACGCCGATAATTCGTAACGGCGACACTTCGTAACATCGACAGTTAGTAACCACAACTATTCGTAACGGCATAATTCGTAACGCCAACATTTACAAAAACGCATTTTGCATACTTTGTATACTTTCCTACACTAAAAATAGGGTATTTTTTCAAGACCACTTTTTAAACATATTTCACACATATTTAGCATATACTTTTGTTAATATGCCAACTAAAGGATATTTATGTTTTTTTTTTTAATTTGTATCCTGAATTACCACTTTAAAGTAATAAAACTAAGTCTGAATAATAATGAAAAAAATTAAAACCACTTCAATAATAATGTATTTATTATAATAAATAATACAATTTATATTTCTAACATCGATAAGTATAAGCAGGCATACAATTTTAAAAGTAGTTATATTTATTTAATGTAAAAATTAAAACATGTGCGCTATATTTCTTAGAAATGTCAATCGCCGTTCAACATCATAATCTTGGACGACTCTAACTATGCGCTCTTTTATTTGTTTATATGTCAAACGTTGCGGCATTCTTTGACCACTTTCATATTGCGAATAATATGTGTGCTGTAAAGTAACTTCTGCAAAAAGTCCATCAAGAAATTTTCACATTGTGGGATGGGCACATTGAAATAAAGATTAAAGTGAATAGTGAAAGCCTTCTACGCTGTTGGTAGTCCTGGTCAAACCATCTGCTGCATTTTGACGATGATTCCATATGTTTGGAGGAAATGCTGGATCTCGCCTACGGCCATTTCTCAATTCACGACCTCTAATATACGTATTTTCAAAGTACTGCAAAAACTCTTCAGCTCTGTCATCAAATTCAGGAAACATTCCTGCGACTTGTAAATATGCATCAGTTGTTTCTTCTATAGGGAGTAATGATATTGAAGTTAGCATCTTAACGCATATTGCAAAATTTTGTACGTTAGAACTAATTTACGTTTTAAACCAATTTCCCTAGCTTTCGGACCACTGATTGATTTAAATGGAAAAACATCCTTTTGTTTCAATTCCAAGAAATTCATCTAGAAAAGCATTGATTGCTGCCATTTCAAAATCAAGTAGGCAAGAACCGGGATTTAAAGTTGGGAGTCGTCGGGTTTTTAACACACGTAACAACCTTCGATAAGTTTCTTCAGTCTTATTTCGCAGTAACGCAAAAACGCAAGGAAATGCTATACCATCAAGTTGAACGTGGATAGTATAAAGTTGGAAAAATATTTCAGGTACAACTTTGAAAGTTCCATCGACTAACCAATTTTGATGTATCACTAACAAGTTTAATAACTGTTCATGTCCAAATATTAACATTCTATTAGGATCATCAGATCCACTGTCATGTAATAGCAAGTTGTTGTATTTTTTAGGAAGTACAAAATTCATGTTGTTGGGAGTAGCAGGTACAACATCTGTTTGGCACGCTGAAGTGTTCTTGAAATTGAAGTCTTTTTTGGAAGTAGTAATTTAACGCTCTCATTTGTTTCAAGAACTTTTGTACTATAGACAACTTTAGGTGCTGCTCCAGGATTTTTCATATTTGCTTTCATCTCATTTACCATCTTTCTTGCATCTGCAGCGAAAGGTTGTACAATATGTGAATGTTCTTCGTTACATTTTATGATATCGTCACCTTTCGTATGCACAATTGCTTTGCACTTGTAATTATAACTGTTCCGACACTTCCAATGCACATTTCCAGATTCGGTTACCCGATTTTGAACAAACTCGAAATTTTGGTATATAAGAGTACGTTTTCCACGCGAACTAAGACCATACGTAAGTTCATTTGCCATATTAAACTTCTTACAATTATTATTCAAAAACTCTAGACACTAGTTAGAAGATCATTAATGTTCCTCAATTTATATGTTTGAAGACATTCCTCTTATTAGCTATAACCAATCAGAAGGCTTATTATAATAATTGGTAATCCCTAATTCCATACTCTCATTTACAGAATGTTTACTTAGAAAGTTGGGAATTTCTAAAGATTGTCATCGGTTTAAAGAATTCACTAATTACATTGTTATTACTTTATCTACGAATATGGCAATTTAAAGAACATTAAAAGGGACAAACTTTAATTATATTTCCTGTTACAGGTAGATTATATTTATTTTAAGATACAATTTTCAAAATTTATTTTTCCACAAAATATGAAATGAGTTAAAATGTTTATCCTGATGTTGGTGTGTTAAATTGATAAACGTAATTTCAATTGCAACTATAAATTGCTTTCCACGTTAACAAAAATAAACAAAATCATTCAATCTTGGCGTTACGGATTATACCGTTACGAATAGTTGTAGTTACGAACTGTCGATGTTACGAAGTGTCGCCGTTACGAATTGACGGCGTTACAAATTGTCCGTTACCATTTGTGGGTTACGAACTGTCGCGTTACGACATGTCTTGTCACCATTCTACAGGTCTCCACAAAAAATTCTAATTTATGTATATCTAATGGTTCTAAGCCTAATAGAAGCCTAATTCTAATTGTCGGGTCGTGTGATGGCCCGACAAGTTTAGACCCGCAATCATATTCCATGCTTGCTACAGACCCCTAATTATTTACTTACAACACACACGCACGCACGGACGGACGCACGCACGCACGCACGCACGCACGCACGCACGCGTACACACACACACACACACACACACACACACACACACATCCAGGCTTCATGGCCGATCTTGGCGAAACTTGGTCAAAAGTTGTAAAATTAGCTAACATGTTGATTTAGCGATTGAGAAATAAAAGTCGATTGCATAACCTTGTATATCTACATGTGCATATGTCGGTTGGAAGGTAAAAATGATATTCATTAACTACGGCTAGCATATTAAATTCACCATTGCTGAAGAAATTAATAATTCAATTCCTTTGTTAGATAGTAAAGTATGTCGCAATTCAGAAAATTAAGATGCAATTAAATTGGTTCCAAAAGCAGACAAATTCTTGTCGTTACCTTAATTACAACTAAAATCACCCTTTCCGCCACAAAATTAATATTATATTAGCAATGAAGACTAGCTTTAAGATGTGACATCCAGAAAATGTGCATAAAATCCTTCAAGAACAACTTACCAAGAATAATTTCCCAAGACCACTTTTAAATAACCTTCTGTTTATCAAAAATGAAAGAAATAATGCCTTAAATTCTATAAGGTCAAGTGTACATATTTATATCAACACAATATCTAAAAAACTTCCTTACATAAATGGATTTTCCTTTAAAATTGAAAAGAAAATTCAACACCTTCCTGTTAAAGTTGGACAGTACATCTTTTTTCAAATTTGAAAACCAAGATTCCTATTATTAAATCTGACTTGGTGTATTGCGTACCTTGCCAAACATCTCAAAGCTTATGAATCGGCTATACTGGCCTGGAAGCATGGAAGGAGAAATTTTCTCGAAATGTGCTACACTAAGACCAATGAACAAGCAATGAACACAATGTTAATAATTTAAGTAACATTTTCATTTAACTTCTAAATCTTTTTAAATAGTTTTTCTTGTTAAATTATTTGTTTTTAGTTCAGAAAGTTGTAACTTTTATTTTAACTAATTTACCATCACTTGGTTTTATAAATTTTAACACTTAGGTTTTGACAATTATTTTCTAATCTAAGTTAGTTAATTATTGTAATCTGTCGTTTAATTTATGTTTTTTATTGATTTCAAACCTTAAGATATTGTAAGTTACATTTCTGTTTCTTAGTAACTTTATATATTTCAACATATATTTCTAGTTGCCCTGATTAGGTATAAATTTATATACGAAATATATATGCCAAAAATATAATAGCAGTTTTCTTTCAATTATCAGCCCTTATAGACCGAAATAACTGTAAGGACAAAACTATTTAAATTTATCAACAAAATTCAATGACCTGTGTGTACTAATTACAGCACGTGTATTATGTTTTTGGTAATGCAAAGCACTTTCTATTCCCTAATTATTTAATATTGAACTATATCTTATATACATGTTTAACTATTCTTCCTTTACAACACTTCCAATTGCAGTCGCAATCACCCCAACTGATATGGCGTTAGGGTCAACTCTTTATCTGCAAAGGTCAAAACCGTTAATTGCTAAGAAAATTGATGTAGACGAATACCTTGAACTTTGTGTTTGAAGTGCACTATTTTTATTATTATTTATTATTTAAGCAAGATATTGAATTCGATACAACGAGTCTTCTATCAATATTTTATGCTCAACTCATACCTTATCTTAAATATACGCTTTACAGTTCATAGTTACCTTATGCTATATATTATACATTATGCTATATTACAGGGCGGTGCATTGCGGGACACAGCAAAGCGATTTCAATGGTAATTTTGTATATTCAATTATTAGCTCCACTAATTAAGTGTAAATATACGTATTTTGTAGAGAAAAAAATACTGCATCTGTACATACTATTAATTATAATTTTCCGTTTTCCAAATCTTGAAAATCGACAAAATACAAAATAATATTTTATTAAAAATCGGTGATGCTTTGGAATCATATCAGCAATGTACATGCTCATCTGCATTATTTGTTACTGTTGCTTGACGTCCACTGATTTTTACATGTAATTCTGTTTCGGCTAAAACATATCCGAAGAAAGAAACATTAGTAATGGTAAAATGGTTAAGCTAATAATGGGTTTTAAGAGTATAAAATGCTTCTTTGGCAGATACTACCGTTATAATTTTCCGGAACCAGTATAATCAAAAGAATTTGAATTGAAGGAGAATTTAGTATGTATAAAACGATAACAAAACATAGATACAAACATAATGTAAATTCAGAAAAGTTAACAAATTATAACAAATGTTATAACAAATAAAGCACCATTTACTACAATATCTAGTAAAATTGCCGTCTAACGTTAGCTAACTGAAAATGCGATATCTGCTCACACTAGGCTTGTAGATCCTCTATATTTTCAAATCTTGGCCTCAAGGATGTGCCTTCTCGACGCAGCATAGCGATTTAATTGATAATTTCTTTATGTTCAATTATTAGGTTCCCTAATTGTTTTAGAACAAAAGTGTAAATTCGTTTTTGTAGAGACAAACATACTGCATCTGTACACTACTAATTATAATTTTCAGTTTTCCTAAATCTAAAAATCGTCAAAATAAAAACGTTCATTTAAAATAAATCAGGCATGCCTTGGAATTATGTAAAAAAAAAACGCAGCGTGCACATTTCATGAATTGATTATCATAAAACTGTTCGGCTTAAAATGTATTCAACTCAAGAGAAAATAGAAATGCGAAAATTGTTTGATGCTGGAAATAGTGGCCGCCAATAGAGCGCTTTATTTAACGTAAAATATCAAAATCGGCCAATTCCAAGTAGTGCAACGGTCGACAGAATTGTACGACTACAGGTACAATAATGAAGTTCAAAATGTACGCCAACACCAGGAAAATAACAATACGTTCAATATTTTGACTGCAGTACCGGAAAATCCCAACATTATTTTAAAGACACAGGCAAAAAACTTGGACTTGCATCACACTCGGGTGCTGCGAATTTTAAATAGGCACTAGTTTCAAATCCTACTCGAGGTAAACTTTTATTTATGTATTTAATAAAATTAATAATAATTTTTAATTACATATTTACCTTTGAACTTATTCGTTCATAACAAAAACTTATAATAAGACACTAGTTTCGCTCCTATATTATATACCAATGTCATCAAGAGTTGCGTGAGCATCACTTGCAGAAAAGGAGTGGATTCTGTTTGCAAATGATGGATATACGTAATCAAGACAGGGAGTTCTTGAATCATTTTTGTTTATTGATGAATGCATATTCATATTTCATAATGAACCAAACTTGCAAAATTGCAGATAATGGGCTACTGTAAATCCACGTAATATTTTCCAAACAAGGACCCAAAATCGCCATTTTTCTTACGTAAAACCTGACAGGAGCGCTTCTTGCAGTTATTGGAAAAGACATAGATACCGCTGGCTCAAGTTGCTAGAAACAGTAACGAGTAAGTTTCAGATGTATCGATGCCCGCACATACCAGCCGTGGTGTGCGCCAATATTTAAATTCCAGTTTCTCCAATAACATCATTGGTCCTAATTATGCAATTGACTGGTCTGCAGGATCCCCGATCTTTCTCCAAATGATTTTTTCTTGAGGACAATTAAAGACTGTGATTTACTCAGGACGAAAATTAGAAAATATAGGAGATCTAAAAGCTAGCATTCGACCCAACGTTACACGGCAATTTTACGACAGATTGGGTTATTATTTAGCAGTAAATGGTGCTTTATTTGAACTTTTGTTACAATTTGTTACATTTTCTGAATTTATATAATGTATGTATCTGTTTTGTCATCCTGTAATACATATTAAATTCTCCTTCATTTCAATTTCTTTGATTATTCCGGTTCCGGAAAATTATAATGATAGTATCTGCCGACACAGCATTTTATTCTCTTAAAATCCATTATTGGCTTACCCACCTTTATCCGAAACAGAATTGCATGTAAAATCAGTCGACGTCAAGCAATAATGTTGTTTGTTTATATAATTCAAAGCATAACCGATTTGTAATAATGTGTAATTTTTTATTTTGTCGATCTTTACTGTTAAGAAAAACGGAAAATTATGTTTAATAGTATGTACAGGTGCAGCATTTTTCTCTACAGAAACGTATTTACACTTTTACTCTAAAATAATTAGGGAGTTTATAATTGAATATACAAAAATTACCATTAAAACCGTTATTCTGCGTCCCAGGCACCGCCCTGCATTAAATCTTACTGTGTTATAAATACACACTAACTAGTTAGACCTTGTATGTCTAACCAATACATTTACTTACACAGCATCTATAAGGATTCAACATCTACAGAAGGACACAACACCTGAAGAAACACCTGCAAGGAGATCCAACACCTGCGAGAAGATCCATCAACTACAACAAAATCCAAATAGACATGTAAGAGTGCCAAACACCTGCAACAAGTTCCAGGAGGTAGAAGATAGCAGAAGCTACAACACCTGTAAGGGTTTTAGGAAATAGAAGACACCAGAGGCTCCAGAAAAAGTAGCCGGAAGAAGTTGCAGGACCTATATGGAGGAAGTAGAAGACAATAAAGGCTCCAATACCTGGAACATACCTCAACGCCGGAAACAGGTTCCAAGAAGCCTCTTAGCAGTGGATCAAGTACGTGATTCCAATAAATTTTCCTTTGTTTGAGGCCTTGTCTCTGATTCGCACATGCATACACACACACACACACGCACACGCACTGCACACGCACACCACACGCACACGCACACGCACACGCACGCACACGCACACGCACACACGCACACAGCACACGCACACGCACACGCACACGCACACGCACACGCACACGCACACGACACACACGCACAGCACACGCACACGCACACACACGCACACACACACACGCACACGCACACGCACACACACACGCACACGCACACGCACACGACACCACACGCACACGACACGCACACACACGCACACGCAGCACACACACGACACGCACACGCACACACACGCACAGCACACCACACGCACACTCACACGCATACGCACACAATCATACATCATGGCCGATCTTGATGAAACCTGGCCAAAAATTGTAATGAGTTAATAAGTCGATTTAGCGATAGGGAAAAAAGTCGATTGCATAACCTTCTATACCTACATATGTATATATAGGTTGGAAGGTAAAAATAGAAATTAGAAGGGCAGCATCAAGGTCAAAGATGTACCAGGCCGATTCTGGACCACATTATACAATTTCTGCGTTTAAGTTAGTCTAGGTCAAATCTAAGAATAGAAATTATAAGGGCAACATCAAAGTCAAAGATATAACAGGCCTTTTCCGGACCTCATTATACCCATTTCTGTGTTGAAGTTAGTCAAGGTCAAACTTAAGAATAGAAATTAGAATGGGCGCATCAAGTCAAAATGTACTAAGACGATTCTGGACCACATTATATGAATGTTCGTGTTGAAGTTACTGAAGGTCAAATCTAAAATAGAAATTAAGACAGCATCAAGGTCAAAGAGGTACTGAGCCGATTCTGGACCACATTATACGAATTTGTGTTGAAGTTACTCAAGGTCAAACCTAAGAATAGAAATTAGGAGGTCATCATCAAGGACAAAGTTGTACTAGGTCACGATTCTGGACCACATTATAAGAATTTCTGTGTTGAAGTTGGTCAAGGTCAAATAGAAAAATAGAAATTAGAAGGTTATCATCAAGGTCAAAGCTGTACTAGGTCGATTCTGGATCACATTGGACCACATTATACAAATTTCTGTGTTGAAGTTAGTCAAGGTCAAATCTAAAAATAGAGATTAGAAAAGGGAGATGTTTGAGGTTGATGTAGAAGTGGTTAAGGTATTTAAGTAGTAATGTGCAAATAAAATTGATTCAATATGTGGATGTGCTAGCAGCTGAATCGTGGACTAAAGCTGTAGATGCAAGTACGGCAAGAAATATGAAAATGTTGTAAAATTATGTGAAAAGTATTTAAAGGGTCGATATTGTTTGACTTGTTTAATAGAAAAGTTAAGTGGCACAACTAGAATGGTTCATTCTAGATTTGAAGCAGTGGGAAATGAGGGATACCAGTGAAGATGAAGAGGAGAAGAAGAGATATACGAAGGTGCTAATCAGCTATTATTGTATTTTCTCGGTTAGAAAAAGATGCATAACTCTGTTAAGTTACAGTGTATAATGTAGTTTTACATAGCTTACTAGTGAAGAAAAGCTTAAGTGTTACATTTTCATTGGAAACATAATTAATTTCTAAATATACAGAAATATATGTATTATGTTTATAAAATTTAAGCTGTGAAGAGCAATTAGATATTAGTTATAATATTTGTAAAAATTCCTTATTACATAATCACAAGTTACACAAGAGTGTGCGCTGCATAGTTTACATTGTTCGATACGGTCTTTAAGCTGACTATTAGCATGGTTATGACAAGTAGTAGTGATATCGTTAATTTAACAAGACGTATTATTTTATTATTGAAAACAAAAAATGAATTTGTAAAGCACATCCGTATAATTAACACTAATATTAAGCTATTTCAAGATTCAAAATAAAAGTTATTTAGAGGCCAATGAAGTCTGCTTAAGTTCGAGAGCAATTTATCGTTGTTAAACTGTTATCTGGTAAAACGTAAACGGTTAAAGCTTTAGAGAGAACAGGTAGTGGAATTGTGATTAAAAAAACACAAGTTAGGTTGGTAGTCTCTAAAAGATACGTTAACTAAAGATATATTGTTTAAGATTGGTGAAAGTGTACAGAACTGCACAAAGAGTGTGGGAGCGTGTGCAAAAATGTATTGCTCGCAAATGTTGTTATAAGTGTCTCATAACACAATTACATGTATAATTAAAAATGAAGAATTTAATTGTTGTTGTAAATATGGTGTTCTTTTTTGCATATAAGTTAAAAGACGTAGATTTGTAATAAGTCTTGAATAACGTCTCAAAATAAAAGGACCTCAGATCCTGAAATGAAGGCTTTAAGGAAATCTGAATGGTTTGTAAACGTTACAATGAGGCGATGAAAATATTAAGAACCATGTCGATCTGTCGTTTCGTGGAAATAGGAAGTGTTTGTTCAAGGTTGAGAGATGTCATTTTAGAATAAATATATGTAAGAAAGTTGAAATATGGAAGATGAAACAATAATAATGGAATAGGAAGCGTAACTACATAGTGTGACTGTTGTGTGTAAGTATGTAGCAAATAATTGGTCTAGAAGAAGAAGAGAAATAGTTAAAGAAGAGGCGAAATGTAGTTATGCCTTCCAAGAGATAATGCCTTCAAGAAATGTTGGATATTTATATGTAGCAATGAATGAAGTAAACACATACGCTTTCTAGTAAAAGAAATGTGTAATATTCTTAATAAAATAAATTGAATGATGCGCTGCAGTTTACTATTAAATCCCCAAACGGTCGTTGTACTGTTATATACTGATGCTAAAAATAGTGTAAGTGCTAGAAATGAAATAAAAGACATACATGCACCTGAAATTTAAACTCAGTAAGGCGTGTACTTCAGTTACACTCAACACTTTAATGGAAAATGAAAGATAACTCCGCATTTTGCAGGCGGATAACGCGTATATAACTATTTATAGTACAATGATGCGATTGTGAAGCATATTCCCCAGTCACATTGTTTTATATAATGGAAAAGAAACTTGCTTAAAGGTTGTTCAAACTTTAATTTGTTTCATATTTAATGTAAAGAAATTAAAGTTAGTCTATTACTAATAAAGAAATTTAACTGTTAAATTTTATAAACATACTAGTTAAATGTATTTTTGTATAGTTAGAAGTTAATTATGTTCAATGAAAATGTAACACCTAAGCTTTTCTTCACTTGTAAGTAACCTAAACCTGCAATATTCATGGTAATTTAACAGAGTTATGTTTGCAGCTTCTCTAATGTATAGAGGTTAATTAATTTAAAGAAATACACAAAAAGGGATATTTTATGAAATTACCATGGAATAATGAATCTGGAAGTATTAACTGAGAAAGATATTCTGATAAAGGCAATGTAAAAACGCTTTCAAAATAAGTAACACGTTAATTGGATATATATATATATATATATATATATATATATATATATATATATATATATATATATATATATATATTATAATATTTAATGTATTTATATAATTAAAAATTATAAATGTTGCATCATTATTATATTAAGAAAGTATTAAGATATTTCATATTATTAGATAAGTTTAATAATTTTATCACAACAAACTACTGAAATTATACAAATACTATTATCATGCATTGTTACTAAGAAATATTTTATGTTATTTTCAATACTATCAAGATAGATAAATAAAGTTATAAAATGCTGACAATGATAGAAGTCAGATCTCATATTAACTGTTAAGTAGTACCTCTCATTATAATTGTTTCTTAATGTTTAATAAAATATTATAGGATATTTTAAAATAAACTTTTAAACAATTAAAACATAATTGGCGCGAACAGGATACTCAACGATAGTGTATTTTAATACAATTGACTATCAAAACCGTCCGGAAGTTCCTGCATCCGAGTTCAATTGTTTTCCAAACTACGAAGGACTTCACCTACAAAAGGACTTCATTCAGTAAAAGTCAGAACGCCTGCAACCGACTTCCACTGGACAACCGTTAGGCATTTCCACAGTGATGCTATTAACAAACTTTATTTTGTAAGTTCTTTTTAATTTTCCTAATTTTTAAAATACATTGAATAAGTATTTTTGAATGAGTCAATTACGTTAAGTAATCCAAATAATTCAAATTCAGAAAATATGGCTAAAGAAATTGTTCCTCTATTGAAGGAAGTAAAATTTATCTTATTATTTACAGCAATCAGAAAATTTATGAATTTACAAAACCTGGAAAATTGTACTTTAAATAAATTATTGTTTGAAATTTGTTGCTCGAGATTAGTAGGTGCGGCTATAGATACGTTAGTTATTTCAATTGTAGTACATGGACACAAGTTAAAACCCATTAATTATGAAATGAAAATCTTTTAGAAAATGACCTTACAATATAGTAATGAAACATATCAGGATTATTATGAAAGAATTAGAACTAAATTACAACATTTATTAGAGCACATAAATATAACCAAATTAAAGATGAATTAAGAGATATAAAATAGAGATTTTAACAAAAAGCATTAGACACTTATATGTAGGTTTAATAGAACCATATAGGTCATTTATAATGTATAAAACAGTGACTTCATTAGATGATTGTTTACTAAAACTTAAAGATTACGATAATTATAAACAACAGACTAATTTGATAAATTTTATGCGACAAAAGACATTGAACCGAAATCCACAAAACCAATTAACCAAAACCACCGTTATATAAAACACCTTTTCGACAATATTACCAACATCCGAACACATTACCTAATGACCTTAATCAGAAAATGATTTTACCTCAACAAGGTAATAATAATTCAAACGCAAACCAGTTTCCTCGTGGACCTATTAATTTTCAAACTAGACCAATACAGACTAGATATCCCACTAATTCTGAAGTATTTGGAAGAAAACAAGATTATAAACCAACCCTATGTCTACTTCTATTAGGAATACTAAAAACACTTTCAAAAAACACAGCAATAATTTCTTTAAACCCAATGGACCCAGAAATTTCATATCCAAAGAACTTTTTGTAGAATCTCCAAATGATGTAGACTCCTTGAATGATTCATCAAACTTTTCAAATAAGATGAATTCGAAGATTACCTACCAGAATGTTTCACTCTGAAAATGAATTAAATGAAAATTTTATTTAAAAGCCTCGGAACAAAAACCTTGACTTGAATATCATAATAAGTAAACCCTTTATTACTATTCCAATTTAACTTTCTGATAGATAGGGCCTCAAATTCGATCATGAATCCAAAACCAGCAAAAGAATTTTTCAGAACTTTTATTTTAAAAACCCTTTTCTGTAAAAGTCTAAATAAAAATATACCAAATGACATTAATGTAAAATATCCTTATTAAAAATTTTATATAAATAAAAAATAAAGTTTCACGTACTAGAATGGCATGAAATTCGATGCACTTCTTGGAAGTGAAGATTTGAAAATTAGGAACAAAAATTGATTACAATACTCAAATATTAAGATAGAAATGTTAAAATACCTTTTTCTTTGAACTTAACCTAAAATTTTAAACCTTTTAAACAAACAGTTTTATATACATACCTAGTATAATTAGAACGCAACATTAAATTTAAAAAGCCGAAATTATATCACTTTGCAAAAAATATAAAGACATTTTCTATAATGAGAACTCAGATCTAACATTTACTAATACAATCAAACATAAAATCAGAACTGTAGACAATGAAGTATTTTCTAAATCTTATAGATACCTTATAATCTCAAAACTGAAATTAAAATCACATACAAAATTATTAGACAATAAAATTATTTAGCAAGTATATCACCACAGTTGATTTGGATCGTACCAAAAATTGATGCTAGTGGTAAAAGAAAATGGCGTTTAGTAATAGATTACCGCAAATTAAACGAAAAAAAATAGAAGAAGAAATTTTAGAAAATTTGGGTAAATGCATGTATTTCTCTACCCTTGATTTAGCACAAGGTTTACCAGATAGAAATGGAATAATCCATAGAAAAACCGCTTTCACTGTAAATAATGGGCATTATGAGTATGTGAGAATGCCTTTTGAATTAAAGAACGCCCCTAGTACCTTTCAAAAAGTCATAGATAACGTTTTAAGAGATTATTTACATAAATTTTGTTTCGTTTACGTGGATGATGTAATTATCTTTTCAAAATCCTTACATGATCATATTATTCATTTAAAACAGATATTTCAAAAGTTCCAACAGTACAATCTAAAGGTCCAGAACGATAAATCTGAATTTTATGCAAAGAAGTGGCTTTTTGGGTCACATTATTACTCCAGAAGATATTAAACCTAATCCCTCAAAAATAGTAGCAATAGAAGATTATCCAATTCCAAAACAACTAAACAAATTAAAGCTGTTTTAGGACTAATAGGTTATTATAGACAATTTATATAAAATTTTCTAAAATAGTGCAACCTTTTACTAAATGTTTAAAGAAAGATTCAAAAATATACTAATAATGAGGATTATTTGCGAGCATTTCAACAATGTAAATAATTACTCAGTAATTCCCTGTATTAGCGTATCCAGATTTTGACAAACCTCATATAACCACAGATGCCTCAAACGTTGCTATAGGGTGTGCTATCACAAAACAATAAACCTATTTCATTCTGCTCTCGAACTTTAAATAGTGCTGAACGTAATTATTCAACAATAGAAAAGAATTATTAGCAATAGTAGAAAATACAAAACATTTTTTTAGACCATACGTTTATGGAAAACAATTCATAATAGAATTTCATTAAAAACTCCCAACTCTCCTTTAATGCGACTTAAGCCTGAAGAATTTGATTACAAAATTTAATAAAAAAAAAGGTAAAAGAATACAGTTGCAGACGCTCTTTCTAGGATCGAATTAAATGTAAAAGAATCAAACGATGAACTCTCCTCTTTGTTTAATAATATTCATGAAGATCCAAAATACCGAATAAAAACGAATTTATAGATACCCCAAAGATATTAACGTAGAAAACAAAGATTCAAATATCATTCAACACACTGCACAAGAGAATCCCATATTTACTATGCCTATTTCCGAAAAACAGTAAATTATTTTATGAATAAAATTATCTTAAGATTAGGTGATTAATTTAATGTTAATCATGAAACATTTTCAAAAATAATTATGACATAACAATCAGGCAAGGATAAGAACTAGAAAATTTAAGTCGAATCTTTAAACAAATAATTAATCCTCAAACGTTGTATGGAATGTATTTCAAAGATAAAGAACTAGAATCAAAATTTTTAACTATGACCCATCAATTATTTAATAATAAGGTAAAATTCGTCAAAAGTAATATTTTAATTAAAGATGTAGAAAATTCATGCACACAAAATAAAATTAAAGAAGATTATCATAATTCAAATCTTAACTGAATAATAGAAACGTATAACCACCTCAAGTTACACTATTATTTCCCAGATATGAAGACTAAAATCAATAAAATAATTAATGATTGCGAAAGTTGTTTAATTAACAAATACGATAGAAACCCGTATAAACTTCCACTCTCAGGGCCCTTGCTCGCTAAAAGACCTTTGACGTTGTACACATCGACACTTTTAGTTTTGAAGGAAATAAATTCTTAACAATAATCGATCTATTTTCAAGATATACTCAAGTTTATTTCATAACAGATACGACAGGTATAATAATCCTAAATAAATTAAGACATTATTTTTCTCTCCATAGCTACCCTAAAAAGATAGTATGTGATGAAGGCAAAGAATTTAAAACAAAGTATTTCAAGAATTCTGTAAACTTTTCCGAATAGAATTACCTTTACAACCAATTATAACACCAGCTCAAATTCGCCGATTGAAAGGGTACACTCCCATTATTGGAAAAGGTACGAGTACTGAAAACCAAAAGAAAAATAATGATGACGCTAAAAATATTATAATAACAGAATAACTACATATAATCAATCAGTTCACTCCTCTACAGGTAACACTTTACATTATTATATGGATCTTAAGAAAATTTGAACGCACATGAAATAGACCTTGATAAAACTATTTATGAATTATATAACCAAACAAGAAAAGATGAAATATTACCATTTTATGAGCAATTATACAACAAACAATTAAGAAAAGCTCTCAAAGATTAAAAGGGCTAATGAAAATGCAGAAGAACCCCTATCGTTAATGAACCAGCAGCGTATTTCACCAGACAAAGAATACAAAAAACTGACCCGTATTATGACAAAGTCCCTGTTACTTCTATAGATAAAATAAAGTTACAGGAATACGAGAACACTCTGTAACGCGCTGATGGCTTAGCGGTTTGACTGTTGAGTGTATTACTACTAATGAATAATTCTCACTTTTCCTTTTCTAGCTCAGTCGGAATTTTGTACTTGCAAAATAAGGATCGGGGTTCGTTATTCAGGCTCTCAACACGTTGAACAAATAGATTACAAAGGTTATATATATATATATATATATATATATATATATATATATATATATATATATATATATATATATATATATATATAACTTTATTTCCTATTTATATTACACTTCTATATTATATGGTTATTTAAATTATTTAACTAAGATATAGATACAGGTAAATGTACGGAACTGTGACCCATGCTCTCGGGTGCCAAATTGTAACGGTAACGCCACCTCCCTCTTCGGTATCTTTAAGTAGACATCCTTCGTCCAGGTACTAATGGTTAGGTGGTCCTCTGGAGTTTCTGTAATGTAACATTAATAGAAGGTTTGGGGTTTTGACTTTTAGTTTTCGTCCTTGAACTGTTTCAATTTATACTGGTTAATTTCCGAAATAAATAAATAATTTTACCTGAATACGTCCCTGTATAAAATACAGAAGCAGGTAGCCAGATAACGCGGTATAAACACGTGCGCGATAAGACACTGAGTTCAATACTCTGCCTTTAAAGAAATAATCAATATTTTAAAGCGGTCGGTTATAAGTGTATAATTTTATACCTGCTTTTCTTATGAAAATAAACTGATTCACATTTACATTCCATTTAATGTACGATCTTTAGTTAAATGAAAGCTTTTGTTTATTTAGGTAGCTGGTGTACGGTAGCGGCGTATTATTTGTTTCCTCTTACGAGATTAATTTTAGTATACCGGTTTTTATTTACACAAAAATACAAAATAAAAGCTTTTTGTTATGTTGGCCGTTTTTAAAATATAAAACCTTCGTTTTCTATTTTAAAGTAAATTTTTTTGCGTCTAACAATCACGATTTGACTTATTTAACACAAGAAAGTATCAGATAGTTTCTGGTTTACGGGTAACAATCTTAGTACTTGTCAAAGGTGCAACTTACGTTTTTACGGTGGCGGCGGTGGTGGTTTGTTTACTTTACAGGTGGTTATTTAATACTGACGGACACGTCTAGTGTTTACGGTTACGTTTCTATATTACTGGATTAACGGCGTTTACGAGGTGTTCAGCTTAATCTTCTGACGAGGTTTTAATTACAGGTATCTGGCGGTCGCTGGTACGTTTGTCGAGGTGTGTTGTGTTGTAGTGTTCGTGTAAATTTGTGTAGGTGGATTTCCTTCGTTAGTAATCTGGGCAAACCACCCGTTATACCAAACAATAGGATCTCCGTCGGTCAAATGGAATGTCGGGCAACTACCCTTCAAACTCCACAGTGTAGGTGTGTATAGGTGGATCTCCTTTGTTAGTAACCTGGGCAAACCACCCGTTAATCTAAACAATAGGATCTCGTTCGGTCAAATGGAATGTCGGTCAACTACCCTTCAAACTCCACAGTGTAGGTGTGTACGTCTAGTAACAGAAGAGTACGTCTAGTAACAGAAGAGTACGTCTAGTAACAGAAGAGTACGTCGGGCTTACAACCCTGCATATCCCTATCACCAGGTATCTCAACTTACGTACTTTCACCGTTAGATCTCTGCAACTCTAACCTTTTAACTTCGGTGATGCTATCAAGTCGCGGAGTCGCGATTTCTACTCGGACGGCGGTTACAAGCGGATGGTTTACAACAGGTAGCAGTCGGCGCGAACGCGACGATATAGCACACGGTTTCGATTCGAATTCTTCTGGTAGCGTGCTTCTCGTAGAGAGCTTCTGGTAACGAGTGAGATTGAAAAAGGATTTCTTTCTTCTTCTTCTGTAAGACTTAAGACTTCTGACTTCAAGACTTTTTCTTTAAGACTCTTTCTTTAAGACTCTAAGACTCTTTTCAGCAGCGCGTGCCGCGTTTTATATAGAATTCGCGAGGGTGGTTACGAAACTTTTTTGGTGAGCTTCCGTAAGCCCGTATTGGTGGAAGATGCTCTGACGTATACAAACTTTTAAACGTTTTTGGGATTTTACGTCTGGAGGAAGGATGCATGATTAATTATTGTGCAATTTTATGCAACGTTATGAAATCTGTTTAACTTTTACTAGAACTTCTACGAATTTTTATAATGGCTTGCACCTGTGCATTTAGCGCGTCACGTTATCTTACTAAATTCCGTGAATCAGTACTGGTATTTTACTTAGAAAATAATTAATCATGATAGGAAAATTTTTATAAAGGACGGCGTCTTGCTAATAAACTTTTGGAACTAATTAAAAATAATAAAAATCGGGATATCTTATTATATGGACCTTAAGAAAATTTGAACGCACATGAAATAGACCTTGATAAAACTATTTATGAATTATATAACCAAACAAGAAAAGATGAAATATTACCATTTTATGAGCAATTATACAACAAACAATTAGAGAAAAGCTCTCAAAGATTAAAAAGGCCTAATGAAAATGCAGAAGAACCCCTATCGTTAATGAACCAGCAGCGTATTTCACCAGACAAAGAATACGAAAAACTGACCCGTATTATGACAAAGTCCATGTTACTTCTATAGATAACAATAAAGTTACGAGAACACTCTAATAGACAAGCTAATATATATCAAAGAAAAATCAAACGCACTAAAAGAAAATTTTATTTGCAGGATACTCCTGATTGGCCAGATCCTTGGCCTTCAAACCCAAATAGTTCCAAGTAATGGATATTTCAATGAAAACCTAGGTTTATTAAGAACTTTAAATCATTACCATAAATTTTATTTTATTTTAATATTAGCGAAATAGGAACAAGTTATTACAAAATTTTGCAGAATATAGTAAACCTAGAATCAAAAAGGATTTAAATCCAATAATACAAAACCAAATTAGTATGTTAAAAGAAAATTGTAGACTGATCCAAGATAAATTAAAAGTTCAAACATCGTCACCTTACCAAAAGAGCCTTAATAAATGTTTTAGGTACAGCTATTAAATACATAACAGGTAACCCTGATAATAATGAGTTTATGGAAATTAATAAAATTTAGACACCTTATTTAAAAAACCAAGACAAAGTTATTAAACAAGTTAGTCAGTATACTTCATTTGCTAATCATATAACCAAAAGATATTCTGATGATCAGAAAATACTCCAATATAATATTAACGCCTCAATAACAGCAATAAAAAACTTGAGCAACATTTTTGAAATCTAAATGAATGTGCAATATAATAATCTTTTATGCACAAATATTTTAAATATCGTCCAGAAGATAGAGAGAGCATTAACTTTAGCGTTTTCAGAAATAACAAATATAGAAATAGTCTCTCATAAAGAAATTCTCAAAATAATCAATCACTTAAAACTAATTTTTAGTAACATTGAATTGATTGAATTAGATACCGTACACATTTTTAAAATATTAGAATTTTTAAGGTTCTAAATTATATCTGTACAAGATACGATTAGATGTATTTTATACATACCTATCCTAAACTTAAACTTTACCAATATCATAGAATGTATACTATACCCAATCTACAAAATAAAGTTATGTTACCACCGTACCAGTATAATTTAAGAAATATAAATGAAGAACTATGGACCGATGAAAATGTCAATCCATAGAAAAACTAAGTCTTCAAAACCCTATGTTAGTGAGTGTATCTTTAACAACGTACATCAATGTGTATACGCTATAGTGAATAATGACTAAACTTTTTCTCAATTAAAAACGGCAATATTCTAATCTCATGTAAAACAAGTGTTAAAGTTGCAGAAGAGTGCAATGGAAAGATAGACCATTTTCTGTAATAACAATGTTTTATTATCTACCGACAATGAATGTAAATTAATAATTGAAAACAAACACTTGTTAATACTTATAGTAATTTTAGTGTCAAACCAAATGTTGAAATTAATAATTATAAACCTGATAAAATTGTAACCATAAAACAAAACATTTAGAGAATATAAGAGATCTTAGAGAAGAAGCAAAATCATTAGAAAACAATATCGAATTAAAACCTATACATGTAGCTCATTTGTCAACGACCTGTATCTTATTTATTACTCTTATCATTATTAGTATTACCATATTTGTATTTTGTGAAGCATATTCCAGTCTATTACTAATAAATAAATTTAACGTTAAATTTTATAAACATACTAAATGTATTTCTGTATAGTTAGAAGTTAATTATGTTTTCAATGAAAATGTAACACCTAAGCTTTTCTTCACTTGTAAGTAACCTAAACCTGCAATATTCATAGTAATTTAAGAGAGTTATGGTTGCAGCTTCTTAATGTATAGAGGTTAATTAATTTAAAGAAATACACAAAATGTATACCTTAGGGATATTTTTATGAAATTACCATGGAATAATGACTTAAGTATTAACTGAGAAAGACATTCTGATAAAGGCAATGTAAAAACGCTTTCAAAATTAAGTAACACGTTATATATATATATATAGAAATGTATTTAATGTTATTTTCCATATTATTAGATAAGGTATTAATAAGTTTTATCACAACGAACTACTGAAATTATACAAATACTATTATCATGCATTGTTACTAAGAAATATTTTATGTTATTTTCAACTATCAAGACAGATAAATGAAGTTATAAAATGCTTGACAATAGATAGACGAGTCAGATCTCATATTAACTGTTTTAGTGACTTCTCATATAATTGTTGCTTAATGTTTAATAAAATATTATGATATTTTAAAATAAACGTTTTAAATAATTACAAAACATATATATATATATATATATATATATATATATATATATATATATATATATATATATATATATATGTGTGGTGTGTGTGTGTGTGTGGTGTGGTGTTTTGTTGTGGTTGGTTGCGTGTGCGTGTGCTGTTTTGCTTTGTTTTTGCGTGCTATTTTTTGCTTGTTCTTTTTTTATTTTCTTTTGGTTGTTTGATGCTGTGCGTGCGTGCGTGTGTGTGTGTGTTGTTGTGTGTGTGTGTGTGTTAGTGTGTGTGTGTGTGTGTGATAGTGTTTTGTGTATGTGTGTGTGTTTTTTGTTTGTGTGTGTGTGTGTGTGTGCGTGTGTGTGTTGTGTGTGTTTCTGTGCCTGGTGCTGTTAAATGCGTGTCTGGTGTCGTGTGTGTTGTGTGTTGTGTGTGCTGTGGTGTCTGTGTTCTGTGTGTCTGTGTGTCTGTGTGTCTGTGTCTGTGTCTGTGTTCTGTGTGTCTGTGTCTGTGTGTCTGTGTGTCGTGCTGTGTCTGTGTGTCTGTGTGTCTGTGTGTCTGTGTCTGTGTGTCTGTGTGTCTGTGTGTCTGTGTGTCTGTGTGTCTGTGTGTCTGTCGTGTCTGTGTGTCTGTGTGTCTGTGTGTCTGTGTGTCTGTGTGTCTGTGTGTCTGTGTGTCTGTGTCTGTGTGTCTGTGTGTCTGTGTGTCTGTGTGTCTGTGTGTCTGTGTGTCTGTGTGTCTGTGTGTCTGTGTCTGTGTGTCTGTGTGTCTGTGTGTCTGTGTGTCTGTGTGTCTGTGTTCTGTGTGTCTGTGTGTCTGTGTGTCTGTGTCGTTCTGTGTGTCTGTGTGTCTGTGTGTCTGTGTGTCTGTGTGTCTGTGTGTCTGTGTGTCTGTGTTGTCTGTGTGTCTGTGTGTCTGTGTGTCTGTGTTCTGTGTCGTGTCTGTGTGTCTGTGTGTCTGTGTGTCTGTGTGTCTGTGTGTCGTGTGTCTGTGTGTCTGTGTCTGTCTGTGTGTCTGTGTGTCTGTGTGTCTGTGTTCTGTGTGTCTGTGTGTCTGTGTGTCTGTGTGTCTGTGTGTCTGTGTGTCTGTGTATCTGTGTGTGTCTGTGTGTGTCTGTGTGTGTGTGTGTGTGTGTGTGTGCGGTGTCGCGCGTCGCGTGCGTGCGGTGCGTGCGTGCGTGGTGGTGTGTGTGTAATAATGAATAAAAGCGTTTAATTTTGAAATGCACTATTAATAGAATAATATGCAGTGACCTGCGCAAATGCAAGTAAACATGACCAAAGGTTCAATTTGTATATAATGTATAAGTTATCTAGTAAACAAACACCGATTCAGCAATTTCTACAATTTACTTACAAAGAATATGTATAAAAGTTATATGAATGTTCTTGTAGGAAAAAATATTTGTAATTATTAAATCGGTGAAGGTTTCGTTTATATTAATGTACTACATGCAACATCCAACATCAGAGAACAATGCAATAATTTCATTTTGGATTATGTTACAATAGCTGCAGACAGACGCATATAGGTTTGTTTCATTTTAGGTTTTTTTAACGGCGAGACATCGTTCGAGCACTTAGTTGTTCACAACTTTGTTAGTAATAGATTTACTTGTATATAAACTTAAAATTTTATTCTAACGTTGGTTACATACTTGCATTCACAAGAATGTCATTTACGAATAAGCGAACAAAATTATCAATGAGCAAGAAGCAAAAATGGTGCATGATGTGATACAATCACCTGGAGAACCACTTCTAGCGATGAGCAAGAGCCAAATATCTTGTATAACGTTTTGGTGCACCTTCAGAACCACTATAGATGCCTCAATTTAATGAAGTTATCCTTATCATGTGTATACGTAGAAGCAGTAGCATCACCTCAATTCCATATGGAGGACACGCTTAAAGTGTACATATACAGTTTACTATAGGGTGATTAACTGTGTACTGTGATAAATACTAGCTTAGAAAATATTAATTCCGCCTATAAAGACACTTTGTATTGAATGTATTGAGAGAGCAGCTATGTTAATTACAGGTGCCTCTATATTTTGATTTAAATTTTATCAGAACAAAACATCAACTATAAGTTTCAACCGTGGGAAAACGAAGAGCACCACAAAATTTATTACTGGATACTAAAAACATCGATAAAGTGAAACAAATTCAAATTCCTGCTTAGGACGGACATGTGGACCAGCTTCGAAATATGGCCATCCAGAAATTTAAATTATAGAAATCCTTTAGGTTTGCTACATAACGACGTTTACACCCTATTATTAATTTTCTCTTTACTGAGCATTGTGAGATGTAGATTTATGGTAAGTGTAAGTTGTTTAAAACTACTTTTCAAGAATTTACTCCACCCGCCCATTTCCACTGTAGCTGGCTTGGCAACCCGCTTACTTCGGTAAGCCTGCACGACGCCCAATGGGGTTTGGACATGTAAAACTGTTACGTTTAAGAAGGACAATGTGACAGAATACGAAAGAAAGTTACGTAAAAATGTGTTAAGTAAAATGGATACAACTGTAAAATGAATTAAGGACCGAAGAAAATTACGGAAACTGTACCGAATTACAACGCACCATAGTATGGAGAATTCGATCAAACCTATACACAAAGAAATAGGGGATAAAAGTTGCCATATGCATGTGTTTTCTGATATTGTGAACATGGCGGGAATCGATACATAGATGCTTAACAAGCTGTCCAGTGATATTACAAGTGGTTGCGAGAACTTTTCCGAAACGGTACTTAGAATTCAGTGAGCGGTATACGACAGAACGCATCAGGAAGTCTGAGCAAGAAATGAAAGTGACACAGCGTAGTGATGGTATATTGAAAACAAAAAACAAAGTACCGTGACAAATTAATTTCCATGGTCCGAGTGTATAGAGCGATACATGTATATTACAAGGCAGCTCGTGGAAAATGCTCGGGAAAAGTTAATGTAATTTGTCAGGAATGCGATCAGTTATTGTTATTTTCTTTGTAATAGGTATATCTTTTCCCAATCCTATTGTCCTTTAATGTAATTATTTTGTATTAAAACATAAAATTTTGTTGAAATACATCAATGCCGGATCTAAGGTAATGTGATTATTTTGACTCGTATGTCCTTTGGGAGGTTACCCACAGTCATTTCTCCAGTGTTAATCACTCACCGCAAAATAATCAATCCACTCAAAATTTGATGAAGTTTGCTCATTAATAGTTTGTATTTTAAATTCGGTTTGATTATTTTTTCCATATTGTAGGTTCATTTATATGAAATCTAGCACATTTTATACATCTTATACAGGGTGACACAAAGTGTGTTTTTACTCTAACTTTAAACCCACATGTGGAATGTCAGAGTTGTTACACCGTGTAATTTCTTATTTTGTTATCAAGACACATCGTTTCTAATTTTTTTTTTATTTATTACAATAGCTTAATTTTGTAAAAGATACAAGGTTTAAGAAAAACGTTACATTTTTCCTATGGTAATAACAATAAGTTTACGAATATAGCTTTTTGCATAGAGTGCTATGGAATTACTGACAATTGTGAAATCTAAAACTTTCAATTAAATTTTTCGAAAAATGTACTAGTGAGCGAGATACTCGCTTTATAACGCTAACCGTCTTGAGGACAGAAAAGTTACTTATGCGCAAATGAAATACAGATGATGAACAATAAGAAGGCGGCGTTTTGATATTGGACTGCGTGCCGGAGACCTGTAAACTTATTGTT
>JARFJB010000449.1:0-57500 GCA_036346205.1 Vesta saturnalis | reverse complement strand
AAATAGTTTAAGTGTATTATTATCCATTATCGTAGAAATCAACAAAAGGTCATACGTTTTTAGTCACAATTTTCACACTTATAACCTTATCTGAAAACCCCTTTTCCTCCTCCTTTCTCCTTGTTTTTTTATTTTTAAGCTATAATTATAGTTGTTAAATATAGTGTATTACTGTATCACTAAATTACTTACTTTTTCATGAGATCTTTAATGTAATTTTTGTATAAATAGTTCTTTTAACGACGACCGTAGTGTAAACAGCTGCCGGACATATTTTTATCTTTTAATGTTTGTGACGTATTAACTGTCGGAGAAACCTGCGCACAGTAGTTTAGTTTTAGATATCTTCCATAGCTTTTAAATTTTAATTTGATATTGCTAATTGATTAAATTCTATTTTATCTTAACATTCTCTTTCAAATTTCTTAAATTAAATTTCTGTTAGGACATTTAAATTATTATTCAGCATATTAACTTTTCACCATTAAAAAACCTGCTTTACCTTAGGAAGGGCTTTCGAAAGTGATTAGGTTTCTATTTATTTACAATCATGATTACTATAAAATTATCCTTTCGTACTTTTAAAGTTTTACAGATTAATTTTGTTTAAACTTGTGTTGTCAATATTTCCTTTTTGTTTTGTTTTCTTTAAAATTTTAAATTAACCAACGTATCTACGTTATACATTTATAAATTTGCTTTTGTTTAATTGCGTACTTATCTCATTTTGTATGTTAATCGCCAATTTATTTGTCTTTTGTTAGAGTTTTTTTAATTTTGAATCACGTTTTATTTTTATATGTATTCTTTTTATGTGATTTAATAATTATAGGTTTTGTTTTATTCCACAACACTCTTGTCTTTTCCCTATTAGTTTCACCTTTCCTCATTCTGACAACTTTATTCAGGTGCTGGGATAACGGTGAGTTTACTTTTGGGGTAGCGGCTCCTGGCGCCCTTTCTATCTCTACTGGAACTTTCTTGACCCCGCCCGAACCGACAGACGCCGGCGACTTCTTAGATCCGCAGGTGAGTAGTGACTAATCTCCTTTTTCTCTTTTTTTCGCCGCTTCCCGTTTCTGCACGTAACAAGGTTTCATATGGTAATTTATGCTTTTGTGGCAATTAAGGGTTGGCGTTAGTATGTTTGGAGTTAGTATGTTACGGCTAATTTGTTTGGAATAAAATTTATTAGGCAATTAAGTTATTCTATCTGATATTGAAGTTAGTTCTGTTAGTTGTGTTAGTTCCCTTATTGAAGTATACCTGTCCCTGTTAGTGATTAGTCTCATGTATTTAGTTTGTATTCTCTCTAACTCTGGTCTAGCAGTTTTGGGTGCATTCGAACATGCTGGTACAGCATAAGTCATTACGGGTCTGATGACGCTTTGTATAAAATTAATTCCTTGGAAGTGCTTGTAGCTGATTTTTGCATTGAGAAGGGCTAAATTCTTTAATATGTTTTGATACTACTTCATTGATGTGTTTTTTATGTAAGAATCGATTGTCCATTCTCATTCCCAGATAGTTGTCTTTTTTTGGATCAATAATTCTGTTATAAATTTTTAATTTTGTGAAGATTCGGTTTTTTGTAATTTTTTTCGTAAACATAATGTTTTCGATTTTTTCAACATTTATTTTAATCATCCATTTGTCATAATATTTGGTGAGTACGTACAAGTGAATTTGGTTTTGCTTGCATGCCACTTCTGCGTAAAAGGAATGTGCATAAAAGTTCTGTTTTAGTCTTGGCAAGAACTAGCATGGCTGCGATGTAGTAATGAAATGGTTGTGGTGCGAGTACCGACCCATGGGGTACACCTGCGTTGTACCGTATTGTATTTTGATGTCGTATTGTTGATTTTAACCTGAAATTGTCTGTCAGTGACAGTGTTGGTAGGATCTAGATAAAGTGATCTAGATCCAGGATCTAGATCCACTAAACGGATCTATGATCTGGATCTAGATACTTTGCTCTGCTAGGATCTAGTATCTGGATCTAGATCACATTTTAACAGATCTTTAGTACTTGAATCCAAAGATCCATTAAAGATTTTAAAATGTATTTTAAGGGTATTTTGTGAAATTTTTAACTGGCTTGAGGCAACAGAGCTTTATATTTAAAAATACATTATGCTCCGTTACGACCGTTACATCCGTACCCCACAGAGATACACACACATTTACAGAATTACCTACTGCCTGAGGCATGTTAAATTCCGAAATATCCAATAATAGAACTATTCATTTTCTTTGTTAATATTTCCGTCGGTTGTTTTGTTTCCCAAAGCTACAAAGGCAGGTAATGACCGCTAAGTGCTAATCTAATGACTTAATGAGTAATGACAATGGGGTCATCCATCCATTAAAGTAGGTACTAAGTTAAGTGGAACAGGAATTCCTGTTGCTAATTTAATCGAACAAAAGGAGGTATAGAAAACAACAATCTTGTCTTCAGTTCTTAAGAATACGACTTTAAGTAAAGCACATTTGTTAATTGTAGTTAGATCAACAATGAATGACGAAGCTGATTAATGGAAGTTCCGCCAATCTTAAGCGAATTCTTTGATTTTTAAAAATAAATACTTAATCGCAAACAACATTTGATTCAGAATGCACAAATTATTTTAAAGACACAAGCACTAACTATGAGCAATTAAATATGTATCCTGCTATAAAAGAAATCTTTTAAAATATAATTCTATACTTCCTTCATCTGCCCCGTTGAAAGGATATGGTGGACTAATTTTACCTCCTCGTAGGAATAGATTAGGTGATGATATATTTGAGATGCTATTAATTTTAAAACAAAATAAAATAAAATTAGATAATAAAATGTAATTATGTAATGTATACTTATAATAATTTAGATACATGTCCTTATCCATATAATTGTATAACTATGTGTTAAGTTAAATTAACAATTAACATTGCAACTTGCAAGTGTAAATGTGTAAGGTAAAATGGGGTAACATTGACACATTTTCAAAATTCCTCCTAATTTTAGTTGAAAAGAAATTTACGTTCTGTCTTTTGTTGTAAAATTATGTATAGTTCCGCCATCTAGTAACCTATACTTCAAACACTTTGTTCTAATTTTATGGTTTGTAGCGTCTGTTTAATGGTTAAGCACAAGAATTTGTTGAGTCACGTCTATGGAAAACTTTGCCGGTGTTAATTGTTTTTGAAGATTCGACCTATAGTCGGCCAAGTAAGTAATTTCTTATATTACGCGTTAACAAATATTAGTTTATTTCAATTTAAATTATGTAATTTGATGAAGTTCTACTTTCGTAAGTGAAGGTTAAGATTGACACCTGTGTCAATGTTACACTCTATAAATGTGTCAATGTTTTTTCTTGCAGAAATGCGCAAAAAGGAAGGTTGGCGAAATTCCCAGAAAACATAAAACCTATGATGAAGACAGTATGGTAAACGCCATAAATCAAGTAAAAATGGAAGTTTAAGTGTCAAGAGAGCTAGTGAAATGTATGGAATTAACCGTTCAACGTTAATAAACTACTTGAAAAACTATAAATGCAAAGCAGTTGGCCGCCCCACAGTACTCACTTTACAAGAAGATAAACTCTTGGTAAATGCTATAATAAAAGTAGCTGACTGGGGCTTCGGACTCGATCGTTTTAAATTACGTATTTGTGTTCAGGATTATCTCAAACGAATGGATCGTCCAAATCCATTTAAAATGGATTACCAGGTATTGACTGGATTAAATCTTTTGAACGTCGTTGGAAGAAAAACTCAGTAACAGAGTCGCACAAAATCTACCTAAAAATAAGGCAGATGCTTGTTCTTTGAAGTGCTCAATAATTTTTACGAAAAGCTAAAAGCCACGATTGAAAGGCTGAATTGTCGAATAAGCCACAGAATGTGTTTAATTGTGACGAATCAGGCTTTCAAACTGACGCTGGTATTCAAAAAATTTTATGTCGCAGAGGTTCACACAACCCACTGAAACTTGTGGGTACTGTAACAAAACTACTTACACCGTTCTAGCATGTTGTAGTGCAATCGGTGAATATCTTCCTTATTTGTAAATTACAAAGGTCTACATCTTTACGCAACATGGTGTCAAAATGGACCAGAAAATACTGTGTATAACTGTTCTCCATCCGGCTGGATGGAGGCAGCCCAGTTTGAAGATTGGTTCGAAAATGTTTTGTGAGAGCTACTGCTGCGTTAAGTGGACTGAAACTACTAATATTTGATGGCCACAATTCACATAACACTACAACTTATTGACATGGCTATAAAAACAATATTGAACTGTTCTGTTTGCCCTCGCACATCGCATGTTCTACAGCCGTTAGATGTAGGAGTTTTAAACCTGTTAAAACAGAATGGCGTAATGTTCTAAAAAGTTTTTATCAAGAAACTGGGTTTAAGAACGCCGACAAGGTAGTGTTTCCTGGTCTGTTAAAAACTTCAAGAAACTGGGTGTTTTCTAGGGCCAATGCAGTAGGTGGTTTCGAGGGTCTGGAATTTTTCCTTATCTAAAGAAAGGATATTAAAAAATCCATATCATCAACCGTCATATGTTCTTCAGAAAATAAAATTCAACCAACCACATCCACAGTAGAAAAGAAAATGAAACACCAACACCTGATTTTGCAGGTTACAGTCAATCCTCACCACCAACTACTCCACTTCCTGAACAGTTGGAAGATATTACACCTACTAAAAGTTGGAATTATCACTAATGACTGTATTAAGATGGCAAGAAGCCAAAACAGTAATACAAAAAGAAGTAAACTCAGAAGAAAATTTGCGGAAACATTAACAGCGGACGATGTTAGACTAAGAATGATAGAAAATGAGAAAACAAAAGAAAACCAACAGTAAGAAAACTCAAAACAAAAAAGCAAGAAGCCTGTTGAAAAACTGAAGAAACCTCAGATAGTGATGCTAGTTTACAACTTGTCCATGATACAGATGATGACATTTCACACGATGAAAATAATAGCAGTGTAACAGAAGAAGATAATTGTGGTAAAGCAAAGGAATTTGTGAAGTTCGACGGAAGTAACCAAAATATAGTTGCAAATTCATGGGTTCTCGTCAGATTTAATAATTCTAAAAGTTGTGTAGAAAAGGAAGAATGCATTCACTATGTTGGACAAGTGTTGAAAGTAAATGACAGCGAAATTATGGTCAACTTTTGAGAAAGAAGAAAATACATTTTGTGTACTGATGTGCCCGATCAAAGCCTGGTATCTGTAGATGATGTCGCTATGGTTCTGCGCGAACCTTATATTAAAAGGGGAATGCATTACTTTCATGTCAACTTTCTTCCTTCTAATTATAAAGCGCCTCCTAAGATTAACTAGGCTTTATTATAATACGTAGGTGTATAACTATCTAAAATTAAGTATAAAGTTTCTTAATTAAGTATTTATTGTTTTATTTCTATGATTTTCCATAAAATATCTAGGACATTTGTCAATGTTACACTATACATGCAAAATATTGACATATTAGCTGTTTTTATGAGTGTGTCAATGTTAGACTTGCCATGGGTAACATTGACACATTACCACTTTTTAAAAAAAAAATTAAATTCTGTAAACGACTTGGTATATTCATATTTTATCATATACAGTGTAGAAAAGGTTAATATATCTTCATTCTGTCACAAAAGCAGTCATATACCAAACTGCTATGTGCCAAAAAAATCAATTTTAAAGTTGTGTCAATGTTACCCCATTTTACCTAACCTAATACTAATTTTGTAATTTGTATTTGTAGTGCGTTAAATAATTAATGTAAGTTGTCAATAAAACCTATAAAAGTTATATTTATATATTATTTTTCTTAATAATTTAACCTTACGGACTAATATTTGTATTACATGAAAATGATCATGGGAATGGGAGTACTACTCATCAGTAGCAATACTAGCAATTAAAGATAATATTAATAATTAGAAAAATCTCGAAACAATTTTGGGAAAGTCGGATCTTTATAAAAGATCTAGATCCCATTTCAAGGATCTTTGATCTTTATCTAGATCCATTTTACGTACGGATCTTGGATCTTTATCTAGATCAGTTTTAAAATGTGTTTGGATCTGTATCTAGATCCTAAATAAATGGATCTTACCCAACACTGGTCAGTCAGATATGAATGGATAAGTACGGAGATCTGTAAAGGAATGTTGCAGTTATTAAGCTCATGTATAAGTTCGGCTATCCAAACGCGATCAAGGGTTTTTTCAATGTCTACAAGTGTCATTACTGTATTATTATCTTTCTTGAAGTTTATGGATATGTCATTACCATTCTAACTATTTGTTATACTGTGCTGTGTTTTTGTAGGGAACCAAACTGTTCGTTAGAGATGATTTTCAATTCTTTGCATCCTGCTTAATATGATCTTTTCGGTAATTTTGCTCAAGTTACTGATTAGTTTTATGGGCCTGTGGCTAAGTGGATTGCAAGGGCTTTGTTTTGTCTTAAGTAAGGCAATAATTGCAGTTTTTTCATATTTTAGGACAATGCGAGACGATTAAAATTGCATTAGTTGTTTAATGAAGCTGTACTATAGGTTTCGTAGATAAGTTTTTATTATGATGCCTTCGATTCCATTTGAACCTGCCGCTTTTCGTATGGACATGTTTTTAATTATTTCCTTAATTTCACGGGGCGTTGTCTACACTTTTTCCAGGCATTTTAGGTCAGGCGCTTTTGATTTTTCCATTACGTCTTGTATCTTATTGATCATTACTTATATTGTTATCCTGATTTTTTAAAATTAAATGTTTCAGATAGGTGGGCGGAAGTTAACAAAATGAAAATATGTGTAAACTGTTTCAAGGACAACCAATTAAACTACAAATATAGAGCGCGTGGTTGCAGAAAATGTAATCGTAATCACAATTACTTTATTGCACAAAGACTTCGTTTCTAGTGAAATTAATCATAATAATGATACAGCTCATGCAAGTAAATCAATGCATTGTTCCCAAAACATTAATAACACTTTATTATCAACAGCATTGCTAGATATAGAGGATAGATACGGAAATTCAGTTACGTGTCGGGCACGTCTCGACTCAGGGTCACAAACAAATTTCGTCACTATGGAACTATTTGAACAGTTACGATTAATTGGTGAAGCTTCAAATGTCACTATTTCGGGGATAAACAATCAGATCACGTACTTAAATCGTAGATCCAACGCCACGATAAAATCAAAAATCAATGAATTTAAAGCTGAATTGCAGTTTTTAATTTTAGATAAAATATTCCAATCAATTTTGTAAATATTAGTAACTTAAAGATACCTAAAGATATCCAGATATCAGACCAAACGTTTAATGTGTCAATAGAACAGAGATGCTATCAGCAACATCTTTGGGATTTACTATGTAGCTATTAAATTGGATTTGCAGAACCTTATTGCACAGAACACTAGGCTTGGATGGGTAATTACGGGATCAATATGTCAATCAGAAAATAAGGGTGTATCGTGCGTTACGGTAAATATAGACGTGCAGCAGCAAGTAGAAAATTTTTGAAAATTGTATTGCGTTAACACCAGTAGAGCGCGTATGTGAGGAGTTATTTGTAAATACCGTTAGAAAGGAAATTGTCAAAGAACCCGGTCATGCTAGAGTACGAAAGTTTAGGTCACGTGAGAAAAATAAGCGAAACGGAGGAATCACTCAACGAGATATTCTATCTGCCACATCACGGGGTAATCAAGGAAACGAGTCTAACCACGAAAATGCGAGTAGTATTCGACGCTTCGGCTAAAACATCCTCTGGTTATTAATTGAACGACAGTTTATTAGCAGATCATTGTATACATGATGATTTATTTTCGATTTTATTGCGCATTAGAATTTATAATTATGTAATCACCGGAGATATCAGTAAAATGTACCGGCAGGTCAACGTGGACGCAAGTCAACGAGACTTGCAAAGAATTGCATTTCGGTATGAACCAGATCAACCACTTCGACATTACAGATTAAATACACTAACGTACGGCACTGCGCCGGCTTTATTTTTAGAAACTAGATGCCTTCAGCAACTAGGTGCACAGACAAAACAAAGATTTCCGGAAGCAAGTCAAATAATCGTGTGAGATTTTTATATGGACGACTTGATAACAGGCACAAATACAATCGAATCAGCAATTGAACTTAAAAATCAGATTAGCGACATTTTGGGTACCGCAGGATTTGTATTACGTCACTGGGTATTAAATGAGCCAAAAATATTTAATTATGATGCAAATAAATTAAATGTGTCACAATATTATATATTAGATTCAGGTTCGGAAAAGAAAACGTTAGGAATTTTATGGAATTCTAAGTTAGACCTAATTAAATATTCGGTAGGATTCCAAGGTTGCAACAAGTCACCAACAAATAGATTGATTTTATCGGTTATTTCCCAAATATTTGACCCTTTGGGTTTAGTGGGACCAATAACTACGAGTATTAACGCGCAACTAATTTTACAAAGGTTGTGGAAATTAAAGCTGGATTGGGACGATGAATTACCATTCCATATTCGACTACAGTGAATAAATTAGAATATTTAATAAGTACGTTAGAATCGATCCAGATACCTAGGCAAGCAACAATAAAAAATTGGATAGCGACAGAAATACACGAATTTTGTGACGCGTCCGAAGCAGCCTATGGTTGTTGCGTCTATTTGCGCACAGTTGCCGCGGATGGGAAAAGTTGTATACGTTTATTAAGCGCGAAATCACTTGTTGCGCCTATAAAAAAAATTACGCTGTCGCGATTAGAGTTGTGTGAGCAGCTCTATTGGCTCAACTAATGAATAAGGTATTGCAGTCAATAAAATATAAAATCACTAAGGTAAGGTATTGGTGCGACCCAACAATCGTACTAGCGTGGATAGCCTCAGATCCAAATAACTGGCACGTGTTCGTGTCAAATAGGGTATCGGAAATTCAAGTTCTTAATAATCCGAAACAGTGGGGTCATGTGATATCCTCCGAAAACCCTGCTGATTTGATATCGCGCGGAGTTAGTTCTATAAGTTCAGAGCATTTACAAATGTGGTGGTCGAGACCGGACTGGCTCACAACAAACAAGATGCCAACTTCTAAATTTATTAGTGTGAGTGATATACCGGAAAGAAAAATATCGGTGCTAATGTTGTCTACTGCTATAGAATCAATGGCGACATTTTTCTTAAATATTCATCATTAGGGAAATTAAAAAGAGTTGTAGCCTATATGTTAAGGTTCGCAAAAAATGTAACCACACATAAATGTAAAAAGGTGTTAAGAGGATTGCAGATTGATGAATTAGGAGAAGCTGTGTTCACGTTAATACGTCTGGCCCAATTACAAGTTTTTTCAAACGAATTTAATTCATTAAGAGCATCAACAATATTATCCAGTAGTAGTAGGTTATGTTCATTGAATCCATTTTTAGACATTGCAGGCATACTTAATGTAGGGGAAGACTGTTAAACGCATGCTCAACTTAACTTAACTTAATCTTCACGCCATTCCCTTGCGGGGTAGGCAAAACAATTCCTACCTCTTATTTATTTTTCATTCACAATCTTTCTCCATGCTTTCCTATCTCTGCATACCTCCCTAGCTTCCGCAAGATTCATACATAGTCTCTGACATGCCCTTTTGTTTCTAAACTCTTTATCTTTCCTTTATCACCCACGTATATTTGTTTCGTTAATCTTGCGTTGTTCATTCTCTCAATGTGACCAAACCAACGTAATGTACAATTTTATATCTATCCATCATCGTCTTTTCCTCACACACTCCGTCATTATGCATTCATTTTTATCTTGTCCCTTCTCGTTTTACCACATGCGCTTGTCAGGAATCTCATACCCACGGCATTTATTTTCTTTCGTGCTTTTTTGACATACCCATGTCTCACTTCCATACAGTACTGACGGGACTAATACGCCATTATAGATTGCTCGTTTCGCAGCTAGGCTCATGCTTTCATTTCTCATTATCGTTCACATATCTCCAATCACTTTCCTTCCAGCATTGACCCTTCGTCCAATCTCGCTCTCAATTGTACCATCTGCAGTAAACATTCTACCGAGATATACCAGCTCGTCCACTTGCTCCACAGTTTCATCTTGCAGAGTAAATTCTGTACTCTCCTTTCCACCTTCCCGATTGAACACCACAATCTTAGTTTTGTTGACGTTTACCTTTAGGTCCATGCTCTCACAGACTGTATCAAACTTCCTCAGAGCGGTTTGCAGCTCATCCGCACTGTCACTTAATAAGACTGTGCATCTGTGTCATCTGCATACACCAGAAGTCGTACATTTACGTCACCAACCATTACACCATTTGTATCGGTACATGCTTGTCTAAGACATTTATCCATTTATACATTGAACAACCACGGTGACATTACACTGCCTTGTCGCACTCCTTGCACAATATTAAAGTATTCACTCACACCTCCTCTACCCTAACACATGCCCGACTACCGTTGTATACTGCCCTTATACCATTTGTTAGACCTTTATTTACGCCATATTCATTTAAAATTTCCCACAGCTTCTCCCTATTCACTCTATCGTATGCTTTCTCCAGATCTACAAACGCACAGTACAACTTTCTTTTTACCTTTAAACACTTTTAGATCACCTGATGAAGCAACCATCTGATCGGCACATCTCCACCTGGCACGAAGCCACCTTGCACATTCCACATCTTAGTTTTCGTAGTTTCTCGTACTTAATCAATGAGTATTCTTGTTCCCTCATTTATTCCAATATCCTTCTCAGTTTCATTCATCATTTCTTCTATATTCTTCTTATTTAACCCTTCAGTCTTACTTTCTTCACTACTGTACAGCGTTCCGAAATATTCTTGCCAGCATTTCCTCACTTCACAATCGTCCCATACTATTTCGTTTCTAGCATTCATCACTCCTGCAGCGTTCTGTTTTGGGCCACGTTTTGTATTTTGACCCATTTCCAGAAGAGTTTTTGTTTCAAAATCATTCTGCATTTCTCTCTTCACAGCCATCACTTCCTCTTTACTTATTCTCACTGCCTCCTTCGCTTCTTTGTTTCTTAATCTGTACACCTCATACAATCGCTTCTTCTCAGTCTCATTTTTGCAGCAATCATTGCCATGTACGCATGTTTTTTTACATACTGCCTTTTTACCGACTCATTCCACCAAGCACCGTTTTTCTGTTCACCTACAGTCACTCTTCCACATATTCGCACGGTACAATTGACAACAGAGTTTTCAAGCTTATCTATGCACTTTCAACGTCAGTGTCTTTTATTTGTTCGTTCCACACTGTTTCATTTACATTCAACTGTTTACTCACTGCATCTGCATATTTCATTCTCGCACCATTATCCACTAGTTTGTCAACCCTAATTCTAGACATTCGCACTACGTTTGCTTTCCTTCTGCCGACCCATTTTGCCCTAAACACACTCTCGATACAACCAAAAAGTGGTCCGATCCACACTCCGCACAGCGCATTACTTTTGTGTCTTTCACCAGGTTTCTAAGCCGTTCTCATACAATATCAAGTCTATCATACTTTTAGATTCACTTCTTCTTCGAAACTCCACTTTCATTCTAACCCATATTACCCGGGGAGCTACCAATTCTACTGTTTAACACATCTTTTCGCTTTTTCACTTATGATCATCCCAACTCCTTTTGCGCCATGCACTTCCGTCTCAACTCCTGACCATAGTGCCAGGCTGCCATCCTCCATCTCCACAGCATCCTTTCCTTTGCGCTTTGTCTCCGATACACACAGAATATCAAGGTGTCTTTCGTATATTACATTCGCAATTTCAAATTCTTTACCACGATACCTCTAACATTCCACGTACCGACTCGCCATTCATTCCTTGCACAGTCGTCAGCAACGGGGCCTGTCTGTTTCGACCTTGAGCGCCCCTTGTAGCCAGGTCGATCCGAGGCAATTGTATTGTTTTCTTGAGTAATGCCATAGCGAGCAGACCGGTTACTGGCCAAATCGTGCCCCGGGCGATGTACTGTCACGACATAATAGATAGATATAAATAATAGATCGTATACTTACCGTCAATTATAATCAAAAATTTCCTATAATAGTGTCGTCTTCACATACCTTAACAACAATAATTATTAAACATGATCACATAATGCATACCGGAGTAGAAGGCACCTTAGCAGCCGTACGAATAAAATTTTGTCACTGAGGGGCGAAGTACTGCTAAAAGCGTTGCAAAGTGCGTAGCCGGCGCACGATTCCAAAGGGTAGTTACCCAGCCATAATTGGGGCAATTACCTACATAACGAGTCGTGCCCGGAAGACAATTTTTAAATACTAGAATTGATTACGCCGGTCCTTTCTTGATTAAAGACGGTAAACTCAGAAACAGAAAAATTATTAAAACTTATTTATGCATCTTTGTTTGTATGGCTACGAAGGCTGCGCATTTAGAATTAGCAGGAAACTTGACTACAAAGTCATTTTTAAACGCTATAAAAAGATTTGTAGCAAGACGTGGTATATGTAAACAAATATTTTCAGATAATGGAAGTAATTTTGTTAGACCAAATCGTGAATTGAAAGGTATAATATCCGCTTTGGCCGATTCAGAATTTAAAATTTATTTACAAACAAATAGCATTGAATGAAGATTTATTCCGCCAAGGTCGCTGCATTTCGGGGGCTTATGGAAATCAAACGTTAACACAACTAAGCTACACATGAAAAAAATTATAGCAAATTGGTCTTTATAACGTTTGAAGAACTGACCACTGTTATTGTTCAAATTGAAGCTATAATTAATTCCAGACCGCTAACACCTTTATCCTATGACCCTAATGACCTTACAGCCCTAACACCTGAATACTTCCTAATAGGACACATATTAACTGCGATTCCTGAAAAACACGAAGAAGTAATTTATTAAAATCGATACATACTAATGCGACAAATGGTGCAGCACTTCTGGAAGCCTGGTCCACGGAGTATCTGTGCTGCTTGCAAAAAAGGCAAAAATGGCGCAAGAAACAAAATGAATTAATCAAAGTGGGCGCGATGGTCTTAGTAAAGGAAGATAACGCACCGCCGTGCATTGGCGATTAGGCAGTTAGAATGTTGCAATAGGAACCTTCAAAGGGTATGTTTGGTTAAATTTGTTTTCAGGTAGTATTTTTATTTTGCATTTGTATTTGTGCATATTATGTAGTACTTAGAATTAGTGAGGAACGTTATTTATAAGGAATACTGTAATACGGGGGGTACTTGGCAGTCAGTACAAGGAATGTCCAGGCACTTTCCATAATATATACCCTTTTCGTTTTTTTTTTTTTGTTACAAGCATTACTTGTTATGCAGCAGTAGTGAATAGAACATTTTTATACACGGTCCACTACATTTATTTTATTTAAACACTAGCAGTACCCTTTGGGGTGTCCATCCGTTAGGTATGCATTGTGTATCTTTCGACTTCCCGTCGAAGTTCGTTCCATCAGTAACTGCACTACACTAACATTATTTTATTATTAATCTACGTAATTGTATGTATTTTATACACAACATTTATATTCTATTTATGCTTTCATATACAATTAGTTGCACTTATTGATAACCGCAGGTAGTGTTTAAACCGTTTATTAGACGTTGTTTAAAATCACTTTATGTTTTCACAATGATGCACATCCTACTGTGAGTTGCAAAGGAAGACACTCGAGAACATGCTTTCAAAGTGTATGGCTGTTTTGTTTTTTGTTAGTATGCTCATGCTTATGGTTAGTTCCTTAATTATTTTAGCTTATGTAGACTGTTTAGGATCCTTCTCTCCTTGTAAAATTCCGTTCTTATTATTTTCTAATATGAATGATATTTATGTTAATTATAGTTAAATGATAAAAGATTGTATTGTTATCAATACATAATTTTGGAGAGTTTCTGGTCGATTGACTTGTAGAAGTGGTTGAAAAATCAAAAATGAATTTGTGAAATTTATAGATCCTAGCGTTACCCTATGGCCACGTACTTTTAAAAAAAAATTCGTTTTTGTATAACAAAATTATAGAATATAACATTATACAACCTATGGTAAACGCCATAAAATCTATTTTCCAAATCAAAGGAAATAAAACTTGTAAAGGAATGTAACAATTTAGTTGCATTTATATATTTACGTTAATCAGTGTGTCCAGTATAAAATGAAGGGGATATTGGAAATCGTTGGAGATACTAAGTCGGTTAAATGGAAGAGAAGTTGCGTATTTGTCTGTCAAAACATAACATATGTTTATTTTATTTCAAATCCGTACCGTTACGTAGATACGGGATGAAAAGCAAAAACTTGCATTTTCGAAATCCACAATATTTTCTGTATTATGTAAGCTAAGGTCATTAAATTTTCAAGACCTAGAAGAGGATACGGCGATTTTAAAAAATGGTATCAAAAATATTCCACGTCTATTATGTTGTGAACGGCCAAAGTCAACTTTTGTTTTTCTTATGGGGAACATATTGAATTTTTGCATTTTTAAAATCCTCATTAGAAACACTCTTCAATCATGTATGACATGTGTATATTCGGTCAAGATAAGTAATGAAATATAAAAAAATTAAGATTTCATGGTAGTAGGCTGTGATATTCTTGTTCAATTTTACTTTAATTTAGCAAAAACTAATTTATACGATCTGTATTCATACAACTCACATTAAAAATGAAGAAACTACAGCATTTTAGGATTAAAGTAAATGTTCAGGTAAGCACCTTTTTCTCGCACGCACAACGTACATCGTCGCACCACTGCTTCATAGGATTGTCTTATCGTTTGCGGAGTGAGACTGTCATCAGTTTCCATAACAGCTTTTTTTAATTTTTCTGCGGTATCATAGGACATACAGTGCTTGATTGTTGAGATAACCCCGCCCAAAGGGAAAAAGAAAAAAGAAGGTGTTATAATATCAGGGGATCTCAGAGGTCACCTTACTGATCCCAGGTTGCCTATCTGCCTGTTTGGAAATTCTTCATTGAAGGAGTGTCCATTACGTGGCAGATAGCCGTGTTATTGGAAAAAACATGTTTTGCTGGGAAGCTAGTGCAAGTTCCATCATTTCTTCTGCTAAGTTAGTTTGTAAGAGGTTTAAATATCTCGCGGACTTTAAACTTACATGTAAAAAATACAGTTCAACCATATAGATACCCACAACACCTAACCGGACTTTAAATGCCCACCCAATGTGGTACCTAACTTAACAAACTTACCGAGGATGTACTTCTGACCAAACAACAGCAACGCCGTTTACGATACGACTATTGACAAAGTAACATGTTACCCGCCGTTTACTTAGCTACGCCTGTTATTTGTTTAATCTGACGTAAAGATGTACGAAGTATATAAATCACGCTTTGTATAACCAAATTTTCTATTTTAGTTTGAACTTTTGTTACTCTTTACCAGTAGAAGACAGACACATCCCTTTTTTTACGTCACAATCCCTTGGGACACCTTCCTCCACTGTTTATACCCGTCCACGTGAGAGACGTATATTTTGAGTGTCGTTCTTTTCGGTGGCCTTATTCAAACCTTGCGCAGAGTTGATCCCAATTAAGGTCCTTTTGCAGTATTAAGAGCCTTTTGGCTGTATACCCTTGAGGTTAGGCAATTGCGTGCATGCAGTGATATATTGAGGATTAAAACTAGCACGCCCCACTTTTAGCTGATTGGTCGTGTGTCACCTGCCTCTCTGGCTTTTGATTGGTCCTAGACCACTCAGCCACTGTGCTCTGATTGGAGGACTAATTTTCTGCATTCTGATTGGTTATGGCAAATTTGAATTTGTATTCTAATAAGCCCTAATGCTAACTTGTAAGACATTTGTAGATCTTCAAAACTTGTTCTCGCCTACGCCCCTGTCGCCCTAGTTGAAATGGTATAGTCAACCTTATATAAGTGCAGAAACTATATCTTGGGCCTTGGTATCATCCTTGGCGCAATTGTATGTGGGTTCTAACTTAATCTTACAGTTGTAGGCCTTCGCCCACGTCATAAAAAATTTGTATTCTAATAAGGTGGCTAGCCTTGTAGACAGACTTGTATCAGGTCTGCGCCATCTAGTATATGCTCATAGGAAGATATTATGTAGTTACGGTTTTTTGAGTTATGACCGGCAGATCTTTGCGATAGCATATCTCACATCTTGCAAAAATTTAGCTTCCATTTCTAAAATACTGCTTTGGCTTGGTTTATTACACACGCAGACACACTACACACACACACACACACAAACACACGCACGCACACACACACACACACACACACACACACACACACACACACACACACGCACACAACAACATCGAAAAACACGCAAGCACAAAACACGAAAACACGCAACATGAATACAAAACGTAAAACATACAAATACGAAAATACGCTAACGCAAAACACGCAAATACGAAAACACGTTAACACGAAAATTCGCAAACGCAAAAACATACAAACACGAAAACACGCAAACGCAAAAACAGGCTAACACGAAAACAAGCAAACGCGAAAACATAAGCACGAAAACACGCTAGCGCAGGAACACGCAAACAGGAAAACACGCTAACACGAAAACGCTAAATGAAAACATCTAACACGAAAACAGAGCAAACGCGAAAATACAAACACGACAACACGCAAACACGAAAACGCGCTAACGCAAAAACACGCAAACACGAAAAAACGCTAACGCGAAAGCACTCAAGCACAAAAACACGTAAACACGAAAACACGCAAACGAAAACTCGCAAAGCTGCAGGTATGAATCCAGACAGGGAGTTGGAGACTATAAATGAATAATTTTTCTTTATATGCTTTTATTTATTCTTTATATCCAAACGGTAAAGTGTCAATGTTCTCAATCCTTCGACGTTTAGAGTAACTTATTCTATATTGTTTGAATTCAGGTCTACTAAATACATTGTAACACCTATCTCTAACTATTTTCCTATCATTATATACTATATTACTAAGCACCATATCTTTCATCGATTCAAAGTTTATAACATGAGAGTTTTTATAGTTTAAGGTAATACCCTTCACTTTACACACTGATTTAATTGTATGATCACTGGTTGAAAACACATTATAGCTGTAGTTTTTCGGTCCTGCGGTAACAAATTCGCGTATACAGGTTCCTGCACCTTACGATTCCAGCTCGTCGGTCACATGTCCAAGGAAATCTCCGTATGTTGGGTTCCAGTCGTAGGGTTTCGGCCACAAGTATGACACTGTGTGTATCATAATTCAGAACACGGCGATCTAGTTTTTCCAGATAACTATATAGCTCTAAACGTGCGTGAGCTATCGTACAAGCGGCTATCGACACATTAATAGTTTTTTTGAGATTCACCTTCACCCTCAGGTCTATTCCAATTTACCATTACTACATTATCATTAATAGGGATAATGGATTGTACCTGCACCAACGGATCCGTAAACAATTTACAAAAGTACTTTGGATCAGATATAATACTGTACCGGGTTATATTTTCTCGTTGACCAAACTTGCCCCAAAAAGAATTTAACATTAGTTTGGCTAGGCACCTTAAGCGAGGATTTTTCTTAATATTATTAGCGTCTAGTCCAATCCCCTCTTTCTCGTAATATTCCGTTATGTACTGCTTCTGACGTGCAATAACTAGGTCACCCTGAACATTTCTGTTTGAGTTTCAGGAAATTATCAATGTACTCACTAAATAACCCTCTCTGTTTCGTAGCTTTGTCATATGTGGTTAGCTCATACTCCCAAATCTCAGGAACGTCCAAATCTTTATAGTTTTTAGCGATAGACTTACGCAACTTATCCGCTACAAAAGTTTCAGCGAAACTGCGCTTGGTTTCACTATGCTCACATTCTCCTTCATTTAACTCAGCACCACAAGTCCTACACAAGAAACATCAACTTGCCATACATTTCTAGAGGCAAAACGGGATGATAGATATTAGAGGGTGGTAGTACTCGACATTTAATTAAACCATCCACCGTGTCCAATCAAATGTTCTTACAATCTAAACCTACATGAATTTTCGGATGACCTACAGGATATTTACAATATTTATTTACATAAGGGTATAAAGTGCACACGTCACAATACATGATTTTCTCCCTAATACCGTCACGTTCATAGTAAAGTTGGCTGACATTAGTGCGACCACCGTAAAAAGCATTTCGTGGATTTAAAGGTTCGTCATCTTGATCACCTAGATTCTGTATAAACGCTCTTAACCCGTCGTTTGCAAGTATTAATCTTTTAAAATCGCATTCACGCATCTCCACTAGATTATAGCCGCGCTCGCGTAGAAATCGGAATCGCGCCGCCGTGTTTTCATTTCGGGCAAGCATGGAAGTACTTGCACCAAGCTTAGGGTCAATATTGGCCTGGTTGGGGAAACATTCTTAGTTCGAATAATACCCCTGAAATTCGTCGTAATATTTGATTCCGCGCAATAACCGTCAACCTTTACACCGTCGGGTGTCATAAACTCACGAGCCTTTCCGGCATGATGTATGGTCACTTGTTGTGAATGTTCCATCCAACGTTGCCACTGTATTGCGACTTTTGACTGGTTGTCGGCACGCCTGTAGACCAAAATTTAATTAACATTTAAAGATTCCATAACGATGATAACGTAATGCTCTTCAGAACAGAACTAAATTAACTAACTCATATGCACGTATTTATAGTACAACTCAAGGTCAAATTAAACCACTAAAATCACAATACCTTCACGGCCAACTTCAAAGTCTGGTCAATGGCTAACTTCAAGGTCGGTTAAAGGTCATCTTTCTCCAAGTTAAAATAAATATGTTGTAAATAAAATTCGTATGTAGGTATAGTTCGCAACTGACAAATAGGGAGTAAAAGAAGTACAATAATTTTAAATTTTAATTTGTTAGCTTTCAAATTCATGGCTGACTGCTTCTACAAATATCAATAACCTTGATACATGTTAACTTAAAAAAAAATTCCAAGGACAAGCTTCTACAAAGTATACATAACCTTGATACACGTTAACTAAAATTCCGAGGCCGACCTCTTCTATAAAATATCAATAACCATGATACACATTAACTTAAAAAAAATTCTACAAAATGAAAATAACCTTGGCACATGTTAACTGATTAAATTAATTAAATAAAACCTTTTATTATGAAACACTTGTGATCATCATCTTTACATGCCTTTGTTCTTTATTAGAAAACAATTTTTATGATAGAGGATATTTATGCAACCTCTTTATAATAAATCCTATTACAAAATTCAGATTGTAAAACTAGAAAATGTTAATTAATTGCTTACTTAATTAGGTACTCGTTTATTTAAAGCAATTTGTGTTTACATATACAATATAAAAAACATAGTTTGAAGACTGTCATTTATTTATAACACCAAGGTGATATTTTATAAAAAACTAATGAAGGCTGGATTTTACAAAGTGAAAATAATTTCTTTTAACGCATGTTATCGTCGTTTTTTATTTTGAATGTAAATTTTATAAGTACAATATAAATGCTAAATTCGATTTGCTGTACTCAGGTTTTGTGTATTACTTTCTAAATTAGCTAATAAGGGAAATCAAAAGCCGGTTTGTATCCAGCCATTCATAAGTAGAAACGTTTTTAGTGCGGTTACATGTGGATACGTTATATAAAAAAATATTTCAGTTCAACATACGGTTATTATTAGGACAGTTGAAAGAAAGAAAAAACACTTCTGAAGGTATGCGTATTATTTTTTTTAATACATGTTTTACTTCATATTGCTAACAAAAACGTCGATAAAGTTTTTTATATGTATTATTACTTTTATAGGATGACGTCATAAAATCAGATCTACAATAGCAGGTACGTGTTCGTATACTTTAAACTTGTAGTTATTGATTTATATATAATAATAATAAACCATTAAAACCTTTTGTCTTTTATTTCCATTAATTTCAAGTAATTATTACTTTCCAGTCCTTTTAATCGGGTTTTATAACAGTTAATGAACGTTTCTATAAAACAATTTTGTGTGTATGTAATTGAACATGAAATAAATCAGACATAATTTTCCGAATGTTTAGGTGGTGACTATTTAGAAAGATCTGTCTATATAAAAGCAACATTGCATTAGGGTAGAAATTATTTATTATTTCACGTAATATTTAATTTAGACTTTAATGTATTCAGTTTTGAACTATAAGCTGGTTCCGCAAACTGTAAGACATGGTTTATTGATTTTGGTTGATTGAGATTGGTCTGATTGATTTGATCGAGCATGATTTGTTTGAGATTGATTGATTAATTAATTAATTGATTTGTTTGTGTGTGGAAAGAGCAGAAAGAGAGAAGTATGAACGAGAGAGAAGGAGAGAGACGTGCATGATCAACTTTATTACAGAAAATGTTTATTAATGTATACGCCACTAGATGGCGATAAAAATCAGTTTTAACTCAAAGGGGCCGGGCGCAGACCCTGATACAAGTCCTGTCTTACAAGGCTAAAGCCACCTTATTAGAATAAAAATTTTTATGACGTGGACGAAGGCCAAATGCCATGATAGGGGCCATAGCCCAAGAGATAATTTCTGCACTTATATATAAGGTTAGGGCCCCATACCGTTTCTAACCAGGGACCGCGACAGGGGCGAAGGCCGAGAAGAAGTTTTGAAGATCTACGCATGTCTTACAAGTTAGCATTAGGGCTCTTATTAGAATAAACATTTAAATTTCCCGTCATAACCCATCAGAATGCAGAGATTTAGTCCTCCATTCAGAGGACTGTGGCTGAGTGGTGTTAAGGACCAGTCATAAGCCAGAGAGGCGGGTCATACGACTAATCAGCTAAAAGTGGGCGTAATCCTCCAATAGAACACTGCATGCACGCGCAATTGGCTAGCCTCAAGGGGTATACAGCCAAAAGGCTCTTAATACTGCCAAAAGGACCTTAATTAGGGGCTCAACTCTGTCCAAGGGTTAAAAAAGGCCACCGAAAAGAAGCCTACTCCACCCTCAAAATATACATCTCCCACGTGGTCGAGTTCAAAAGTGGAGGAAGGTGTCTCAGGGGCCGGGCTTGTGACGTAAAAAAAGGTGAGGGAGTCTGTCTACTTTTATCTTTGCAAAACTCCCGTAAGTCTTTCAAACGACTAAAAACAACTCTGCCAGGTTATCGTGTTTCCGGATATTTATTCAAATACATTTCTTCAGCTTTCGCATCATTTTTGTCACAAAGAATAAAACACTCGAACATATCATATGTGTTAGTATTTGAAAATTTATTCATTTTGTAAAACTCACAATTTATTAACTGCACATACTGTACACTGACAATAAATTCTGCTTTAACAGTTAGATAATTAAAAAGAGATAGCAAAGCAGAGCCCACTATGAGAAAATTGAATAAAAATATCCGTATATTACAATGAAATCGTATTTTTCATTATTTGTTTTGAGCAAACATAGACATGTTACACATGATTAAAGAGTGTTTCTAATGAGGATCTTACAAATGCAAAAATTCAATATGATAATCATAACAAAAAAAAAGTTGACTTTGGCCGTTCGCAACATAGTAGGCGTGGAATATTTTTGATGCCATTTTTAAAATCGCCGTATCCCCTTGCCTACATCTTGAATATTTGACGACCTGAGCTTGCATAATAAACAGTAGTTTTTTGAAAATGCACACTTTTGCTTTTCACCCTGTATCTACGTAAAGGTTTTGATTTGAAATAAAATAAATTTAGATTTTGGGCAGACAAATATACAACTTTTTTTCGATTTAACTGACATTGTAGCTCAAACGGTTTCCAATATCCCTATGTACGTCATTTTATACAGGACACACTTTATATCCTTAAATTCATCGTTTTCTTATAAACATCTTTCTGTTAGCTTGAAATGGAAACACGTGATATACAGAAAAAGAGAAGTTAAATAAGACTATCGCTATATAACAAAATTTGAAGATAGTCCAATGGAGAATAACCTGAATATTCGCTCTCTTTCGCAAGTACTGCAACAGAAGGCAATTAAGGAATTAGATGAAAATCCCGAAGCTATAAATGCAATTATAGAAAACATTCGAAGATGGTTAGAAAAGCAACCACATTTATGCATCAAAATGGGTGTGTTTTCTATTTTTATTTTTTTATTATCTCGTGGAATCTATTACAGATTAGTATATTCAAATATTAGATATGATCAAAATTTTTTATTAAATACCATAGGATTGCCACAAAAACAAATAAAATATTATTTATAGTTTAAACTCATTTACAGGGAATCAAGAGTTGGTTACATTTTTACGATTAGCTAAATGGAGTTACCAAACAGCGGTACAAGATATAGACAATTATTACACCATACGAGCTCAAATTCCAGATTTTTTTCAAAATAGGGATCCACTTTCTGAAGAAATTCAAGCAGTTTTCAGATCTGGGTGAGTCTTAGACAATATGTGCGTAAATGTATGAGTAAAATTTTTAGAGCATTTACGCCTTTACCAAGTAAAAAAGATTCCGGCGAACCAAGACTTTTTATGCTTAAGTTTAATGAAGCGGTTCTGAAAATACCTTGCACAACTATAATTAAGGCCGGTCTTATGTGTGTTGAAGTTTTAGCGTGGGAAGATGATAATCTAATTATTTCCGGATATAAAGTGGTATGTGACTATGGTAATATAACTCCCAGTTACATACTACAATTTACACCGACTGTAACACGGAATCTCATTCTGTGTGTACTTAAGACGAAGTTCCGATTCAAAGGATTTGTGGGATTAAATGTACCAAAACCAATTGAAATACTATACGATACAGTGGCGAAACCTTTTCTAAGTAAAAAGATAAAGCAACGGGTTAGATAAATAAAATAATGTTTAACATAAATAACATTACTTTTCAGGTCCATTTTTCTTCGAACAGTAACTGGAAGGACCGTGATGGTACAGAAATCATACCTGCATTTCCTATAGAGTGCGATGGAGTTAAACTATCCGCTAAAGAAATTTCAAGTACTTAAGATAATAAGATGTATGCTCATCTAATTGATATCTATTATAGACCAATGGATCCAGAAACTAGCGAGTTACAGAAATTGGTTTTCAGAAAGGGATAGTTATTTTTGTGATGAACGGTTACGTCCTTCTAAACTTAGCACGGAATTAGGAATAGAAGGATCATTCCGAAAATTAAACATTGATTGACTATTATTAAATTTATTCAATAATTTTCTGCTTAACTTGGTTCTATGATAAGAAATAAAACTATTTTCTGAAACAATGCTTTGTATAACATATTAGAATGAAAAATTCTAATTCTGAATTATCGCATTGATTACAATAAAAGTCATCTAATGCATGCTAGTAATATATTAACGTGCATTACGTTACATTATAGTTATCATGAAGAATATAGTTACCGAATGTATGGCATTTACCTACTTACGTGGAATTTAGCGTCGGTTTTTCCATTTCCTAATAAATTTATTCACCGAATAATATTCTTGGGAACCATTGTTAAGGTAATCATATCCTTGGAACTTATCTTACGTTTAAATTGATGAAATGGAAAGAACGCCGCTTAGTATAATTACACTTGAGATGGTACAGTTAAAACGAGCTTTAATTTGAAACACGTTCAAAATGGGATAACCGCTGCAGTAGTGATGTGTCTTTTAAAAATCATTTAAGACTAGCACCGCCGGCTATTGTAAATACCTAAAACTGCCGTGGCCGGTTGTTTTGACCTCTGGACAAGAAGGTAATTTTGAGATGTATTCTTTATATATTTGACACTTAATTGAGGATGATTCATTTTAATTTTGAATGAAATAAAAATCAATTTGATTCTATTACATTTAGAACTCGGTACAGTATTACATGCTGTATTACACTCTACAGTTCAAAGAAATAACGGTCTTTGTTACACTTCTACATTTTCCACTAACATATTTGTTACACATTGAACAAACGTCAGCAGTTTTATTTTTGTCACATTTTTAATTTGGCACTAATGACGTTTTTTAGCTTTCGTTGTATAAGATGTGCTGGTACTTGCACCAGAATCTTGTTTCGAATCGAAATACTATTTTCTTAGTTTCTCAGCTAGAGTAAAGATAATCACTCTTCTTTTTATTTTACTGCCTACGACTTCCTTATAAACTATTCAGGCGTTAATTGTGGCAAGATCTAAAACATTGTAAAACACAAGATCTGGCCATCTACGTCAACCAGCTTTCGTAGAATATTTTCTAGCAATTTGGTCCAACACATCTATCCCAAACTTTGTTTCATTGTAGTACAACACTGTCTCAGGTTTCTTCTTTTTGCCATCATCTACAGCTACAGTTGGATGTACTTAGCAATATTAAATTTTTTTACCCTGAAAAATTGACAAGGTGATTTTATCACTTTTCATTACTGTGGTAGAATATAACTCTGTCCTTTTGTTCTTGATACAAATTGTAATTCTACTTGCTCGGTTCATTGTTCCTACTATTGTTCTTTTTAGCCAGCATTGTTGCTAACTCTTGGCTGGTAAAAAGTTGTCAGTAGTATCATTTCTACACATATTTACGTAAGGCTCCATTACTTTCAAAACAACATATTCTGGAAGGGGTTGGTTGTTAGGACGGATATCATCTTTTCCTAAATAAGAAAAACCATTGAGGAGATATTTAGAATTCGTATCAACAGCTAGCCAAAGTTTTACACCAAATTTATCAGGCTTATTCGCCATATATTGTGTAAATCTGCATCTAGCTTTAGCAGCAAACAGTTGTTTGTCTACTGTAATTTTTGCCAATGGAACATAACAAGCTTTACAGTTACTAACAAATTCATCACATATTTCGGACACCAAAGCAAACTTATCACTAATTAGACGTTCTTTTTGTGTTGATCGAATACCAAATTTTAAAATTTTCATGATTTCACGAAATCGATTGCGACATGGTCTCATGAAAAAATTGCGATCCCCAAGTAACAGACCATAAACTGTCAACCTGTAATGTTCTCGCGCCGTGAGCACCACGAGTTAACAATATTGCAAGAAAATCGTCAAGTTCTTGAAGGACAATGACCAGTTTGTATCATCTTCGAGTTGTCGTTTAGCTTCGATTTCAGTACATTTCTGAATGTGTTTTAGCGTTGTGTTATCTATAAACAATCGAAACGCACTTAGCACTGAGTTAGCAAACATTTCTTTTTGCATAAGGAGTTGGTCCAGGAGCATTTCGCATAACATTTCTTTGCAATATACGGCGAACAAATGTCCACTTGATTCCACAACTTCCCATATATCATTAGATTTGGATTATTATTTACTCCCCACAGGTAAATGCATGTAATTTTTTCGTTTTGGATAGTGTTCCGTATCATCACTAATTTCATTAGATGTAAACACTGAATCATTGAAAATGAACAGGGCTATGCAACCAACATTACAGGAGCTAATTTACCTTTTTATAACGGTCTATACACAGTCGGTGTTACTAAATGGTGTAGTAGTTTATTACCATTTTCATGTTACGTGATGATTTCGTCCGTTTCGCGTTTATCATAATGGTTATAGATAATAGTAAAGAATAGAGCATAATTCACGACCTCAAAAGAATAATAATTTAGAGATAGCCGAGAAGATAGAATATTTGGCTAAACAGTAAAACTAAATAAAGTAATAAAATACCGTATTTTTAAAACAATAATAAATATTTTCAAAGCCATAACGAAATTAAAGAATTTAACAGAAATATCACATGTCAATAGTGGGTATAAAAGCCGTTCCTTTCTATGACTTCCAGTATTCTGTAGCGCATAAAAGCTACAAGATTTGAACAAAAATTGGTTTCTCGTATTAATTCCCAAACAGCTTTTGTGTGGTTGAATAATTCTGCTTGATTTCACAGAACAACAGCTTCTTGCATGCGTCCTTCGCATTGGCTAACCATTTTTGCTCAAAGGTGTTCTATGGGGTTTAAATCGGGCAAGTTTGCGGCCCATGGCAGAACTTCTATTTCCGGATGACCTTCAAACCATTCTGCTACAATACGAGCTGTTGTCTTGTACTAAAACAATTGTTCCCATTTCTTCTTCTCGGTACAATTCACGTACAGATAGTAACATAACTTTTTCGAGAACCTCGATGTATTTTTGTGATAGAAAAGAAGGTGGTGAAATCATTTCTAATTCTCCTAGACCAGCAGCAGAATCCTAATCGAACTCTCCCACTTTTTCTAACAGGCCTAACGTTCACTGTGTTATACTGGGTATTGTTTGGACGCCATAAGTGCACAGGGCTGTCTTGTGTAGCGTAAAATGATTTTTCGTCAGTAAATATTATATTGGACCAATCTTTATTCAAAGTTTCCCTTCAAAAGTTCAAACTGGCATCAGCTTGCGCGTTAGTGAGCAATGGTTTCCTTGCTGGGCGTCTATGGTGTATTCCGGATGAATTTAAACGACGGCGTATTGTAGAGAGTGAAACCTGAAAGCCGGTTTCTTCTCGTACGCGAGTAGCTGTAGTAAAAGAATTTCTAGCTACCGTAATTTCTTTATCTTCCTGTACAGTTGTTTTGCGTCTTTTGTCAGGTCTAACAGTTGTAAGAGGTCTATGTTCACCTAACAAGTGTCTTTGAACCCATCGTGCACCTTCAGTTTCCTAAAAGAGTATTATGAACAACAATATCTAATAAGCAAAAAAAAAACAGTAAGATTACCGAAAGATTCACGCGCCAGCTTATTTCACTATAAGAAAGGCCCTGCTCTACCATGCTTATGACCATCCCTCTTGTTTCTAAAGTAAAGTCGTGCTGACCTAACCGTCTACCCATGGTAGTAAATTAACGCTTTATTTTTTGACAATAAAATAACGCTTAAGTCACATTTACGGTTTTGTATTTCAAAAAACTAATTAAGCATAGCAACCTTTTGAAAAGTTATTTATATTGTGATTTTAAAAACGTTTTTCTATTATGTATAAATTGGGTTGCATAGCCCTGTTCATTTTCAATGATTCAGTGTTTACAAGGATCAGAAGTGACATTATTTACACTGACATCAGATTCTTCACTTCGTTCACTACTTTTGTCATCAACAAGAACAGCTTCATCATTTTCACTATCTTCGGAGTGGTTATTTGCGTTTTCGGATTCACATTCAGAAAAGTTTTTCAACTCCTCAAGATAATCTAAAGCCCGTTGTTGTGTAAAACCGCGAAACGACCACATTATTTACTACGAAATTAACCCCGTAATAAGTACAGAAGTATCTCACAAGAACGTTCACTTGCAACTAATTTGAAATCTCAAAGTACTTGATTATCTAGATCTCTATAGAAACAAGTTATAACTTGTGTTTTTCATATCTCGGGCGCGTAGGTAAAAATAGCGAAGGTTATTCATAATTTCGGACACGGCTAAACAAGTTGTGACTTATTAGTGGAGTTGATCGGCCTATTTCCACAGTTTATGATTTTTGAGCGCGACGTTTCGGAAGCGGACCCTACTCCCGTCATCAGGCTGAGTCCTGAGAAGGACTGTTTTCGTACTTGAGTGGAGTTCATATGCTATATATAATTTTTTCTCAAGCACTTGACTACTCTCGGATTCGAACTTGGTACCTTTCACTTACTAGTCTGACACCTTTACCGCTGAGCCATTGAGTAATCCAATATATATATATATATATATATATATATATATATATATATATATATATGTGTTCAGCGAGAATGGGACAGTGCAATATCTCGAGAGCGGATGAAGATTTTAAATTATGAAAATATTTTGTAAATATCTTCCAAGGACGCACATTTGTTGGCACAAAGATTTTAATCAACGCCCATCACTCGCCAGGTGGCTCTATCTCACTTCAATTTTTAAATGCAATGCCCTATTTTTTATTTCATTTTGGATTCTATGACATATTTGTGATGACTTTTATTAAGACTCCTACCAACCTATCTTTGTAGTTTCTGAGAAAAAATAATTTTTGGAATTTTATTAATTGAAAGCATACAAATTAAATTAAATGTTCAAATGTTTCTCCATCATTTTCTAACACGTTTGATAACGCCTAATTAATGTAACACTAGTTGCCGCTCTTAAAGTTTCTCGTGGTATGTTTGCACAAGCAATTCTAATTTTGTTTTGTAACCTCTACATCTCTAGAAGGTGTTTCATCACTACACTCTTTAAATGTCCCCAAAGAAAGTAGTTTAAGGGACTAAGGTCAGGAGAACGAGCTGGCCACATAATGGGACCATTTGTACTTATCCATCGTTGCAGAAACACTCTACTTAGATAATTTCTCACTATTGCGCTATTGTGCGCCGGTGCGCCATCCTGTTGAAAGTACATCACTTGCCGCAGATTTACATTTACATCTTCAAGCAAAGGAGGCAGTTGATTTTCAAGAAAATCCAAATAGCGTTGGCCTGTTAAGGTACCATTAAAAAATATGGGCCAATCAATTTGTCATCTATCATTCCGCACCATACATTTATGTTCCATCTCACTTGAAATTGGTTGCTCTTACCCAATGAGGATTTTCTAACGACCAGTAATGGAATTGTGGCGATTAACGATTCCATTGTTTGAAAAATTACTTTCATCAGACCACTGATACGACCTAGAAAATTAGGGTCTTGCATAATGTTCCATAAAACTCCGGTGATAAAATTAAGTCTGCGATCTTGATCTCCTGCATGCAGTCCATGTACCAAATGAATTTTAAATGGTTTGTATTTATTAGATTTTAATATTTTATGGACAGAGCCAACTGATAGGGCACACTCTTCAGAAATAGATCTCACAGACACATGAGGATTATAAGCTGCACATGCTAATACACCGACGGTGTGTGCTTCATCTGTTGCTGTCTTTGTGCGATTCTCGCACTTACAGTGAGGAAAATGACCGGTTCCTCAAAATATTTGCTACACGAACAAATGTATTTTTTCCGGGATGGCGTCGATCGGAAACCTGGCAGCATACAATACTTGTGCAGCCCTTGCATTTTTCTACATTCACCATAAATTATTACCATATCAAAATATTCTACGTTAGAAAACGTAAACATAATTATGGAGTTTGAAGATGCACAGACGATTTCAAAACTGAAACTGTAAACTGACAGAAACTTGACAGATACTTCATTACGCGTTTGTTTTCATGGCATGATAAATGTTTCACATGATTCTTAATCAATGACTTTGATAAGTTGGTCCCCTTACAATTTAGTGTACAGCGTATCGCATTATTTCGGCGTTATCTGCATTATTTTTGTGGAAGAACAATCTTTTATCTTTCATTTGGTATAAAATTTGCTATTTTGTCTGTATCACTCAAATGTTATGAGCACTTCCTGAAATTACGTTTTTGTGCTAAAATTCCAAGGATTATTTTTTCTCAGAAACTACAAAAGTTAGGTTAGTAGGAGTCTTAATAAAAGTCATCAGAAATATGTCATGGAATCCAAAAATGAAATAAAAATAGGGCATTGCATTTAAAAATTGAAGTGAGATAGCCCACCTGGCGGTGATGGGCGTTGATTCAAATCTTTGTGCCAACAAATGTGCGCCCTTGAAGATATTTACAAGAATATTTTCATAATTTAAAATCTTCATCCGCTCGAGATATTGCACTGTCCATTCCTATATATATATATATATATATATATATATATATATATATATATATATATATATATATATATATATAGAACTTTTTGGTTGCGCAGAAGTTTATTGCATGCTGCACTAACTTCTTGCGCAGGTGTATTGCGCTTAAGCTCTTCGTTCATCATTGGAATCCACATGAATTTCATTTCTACACTAGCTTGGCTATATTGGATTTTCTGCTAGTGCGATGTATGTGGCTTCTTTGAGTATTCGACGAGTTGTGTTCTCGTTCTTTGTCACTATCTGTATGTTATCCATTGGATGCGGTGGTCTTCGTTCCAAACATGTTCGGCGATTTTTGATCTTTCTGTTTCGCCCTTGCGGACAGTGGTCTTATGTTCCTGCGTTCTCACTTTGAGTGGTCTACTGCTTTCTCCTATGTATGCTCTGTCGCATTCGCATGGTAGGTTATATACACAATTCTTGGAATTCTGATCTTCATTGTATGGCTTGGTTTTTGTTAGTATTCCACTGAGCGTTCTGGTCGATTTGAAGGCAGTGGGTATCTTGGCAGCAAATGCAAGATGTATTTGCTGCCTATCCTTCGTGTTTTGTCTGAGGTACCTTGTATATATGGTATTATGGCTATATATTTAGGTTATTCTTTTCGGTTACCCTTTCCTGTTTAGGTTAGGTGTTAGATCGGGTAGCCATTTTCTTTGAGTGTTCTAGCGATATTTTCTTTTTCTTTGTTCAGGTCCTCTTGTTTTGAGCATATTGTTTTTCTCTATCGTAAAAGCATTTTGCCACATCTAACATCACGTTTTTTGGTGATTGGAGTTGTAGTTTAGGTATCTCCCCGTGTGGGTAGGTTTCCTATATACACTTGTCGTGAAAGTGTTGTAATTCCTGTGTACCAGCACATCCAGGAATGGCAGTTTTGTTCCGACTCTAATTCTATTGTGAATTTTATGGAGGGTGCGCTATTTAGATAATCTAGAATTCATCTAGCTTATGCTTGACGTGTCCCCAAACTACGAAAGTATCGTCCACGTATCCAAGCTACATCCTTGGTTTCTCTGTGAATCGGATATCGCTTGTATTCAAATATATATATATATATATATATATATATATATATATATATATATATATATATATATATATATATATATATATAGTGAAAACAGTCCTTCTCAGGACTAAGGCTGTTGGTGGAAGTAGAGTCCGCTTCCGAAACGTCGCCTCAAAAGCATAAACTGTGAAATAGGCCGATCAACTCCACTAATAGGAAGCCACAGTCACAAAACACTTATAATACAGAAAGCTCTGATTTGCAGAAAACTCCTAAAATTACCACAATAACAGTAAATGCATTGTTTTATCTCAGCGTTGTAATTATTTTTGTTATACAACCTCGAAACTGATTGTGAATATATGAACGGTCAAAATGACGGTTTCGGCAGTTATACAAATACTGCAAAAAAACTCTAAACGGCTCAATTTTCTTAATAACATCATTTTTATATTCTAAAAGTACATAAAAATCTAGAAAAGGTCGTAATACCTCAACACGTTAACTCCAAGCACAACGCAGAAACAACATTTTAAAGCAGGCACGCGGTCAAATTAACCACAGTTCTAATGCTAAAGGCGGGCATTAGTAAAAAACCGGATGGTGAATGTTTAGTAGTTAGCTTGAACCTTCTATTGATAACGAAAAGATAATTTTAATTTAATTTAGCTTGTTTGCAATAGTTCTTTTAAAATGTCGTGAATATATTATTTTCAGGGAAGTCTGTTAAATTTTGTCATACGAAGGTCAGTAATGACAACATACAAAGTAAAGGAAGATTGTATTATTTTAAGAAAGAGAAGTAGAAGTCTTAATTGATTGGTAAATATGTAGAAGTTTAGATAAAATAATTTTTCAGGGCCGCATGTGATGGGATATAATGTGAGATGCAGTGTGCGTTAATCGAGATAGGTTATGTAAGAAAACAAACAAATATGTTTAATTACAAGAATACTTAATAAATCTATACTAAAATATATTTATCCAAGAACTGTCTTATGTAGCACCTTTAGAGAGTCGTTATCCAAGAAGTAAGCGCACCTCCCAACAGTTAGGGAAAATTAATACCTACAGGTAGAGTGGTAGCGGAACAGCCTTCGTTTTTGATCAATTGTTTACTTTACTCTTTCCAATATTACAATGTTTGGCCACACAATATGCATGTGAAATACAAGTCACCACATAAAAAAAGAAAACAGGGTAACAATAAATAAGTAACTAATTTAATAGAAAGTGCAGGAGGAGCATTCATATCGCCCTAGAAACAGTTTTCAATAGATAGTAGAACGGGATCAACATCATCCTAAGTACCAATACCTTAATTCATCTTACTATCCTTGTTTCGGCCATCTTATTAGCCATCTCCATCTTAATGCATCTCAGTCCTTCTTAAGTCATCTAAAGTCAATTTACACCATCTTAATCCATCTGAATCCACCTTAATTCATCTTAATTCATCTTAATTCACCTTAATTAATCTTAATTCATCTTAATTCACCTTAATTAATCTTAACTCATCTTAATTCGTCTTAATTCACCTTCATTAATCTTAATTCGTCTTAATTCACCCTAATTCACCTTAATTCATATTAATTTACCTTAATTCAAGTTCATTCATCTTAATTATTCTTAATTCACCTTAATTCATCTTAATTTATCTTAAATCATTTTAATTCATCTTAATTCATCTTAATTCATCTTAATTCACCTTAATTCCTCTTAATTAAACTTAATTCATCTTAATTCATCTTAATTCACCTTAATTAATCTTAATTCATCTTAATTCACCTTAATTAATCTTAACTCATCTTAATTCGTCTTAATTCACCTTAATTAATCTTAATTCATCTTAATTCACCTTAATTCATCTTAATTCATCTGAATTCACCTTAATTCATCTAAATCCATCATAATTCATCTTAATTCATCTTAATTCATCTTAATTCATCTTAATTCATCTTAATTCATCTTAATTAATCTGAATACACCTTATATCATCTTAATTCATCTTAATTCGTCTTATATCATCTTAATTCACCTTAATTCATCTTAATTCATCTTAATTAACCTTAATTCATCTTAATTCACCTTTATCCATCTTAATTCACCTTAATTCATATTAATTCACATTAAATCATGTTAATTCAGTTTAATTCATCTTAATTCATCGTAACTCATCTTAAGTCATTTTAATTCACCTTAATTCATCTGAATTCCTCTTAATTCACCTTAATTCATCATCATTCACCATAATCCATCGTAATTCACCTTAAATCATCTGAATTCATCTTAGTTCACCTTAATTGATCTTAATTCATCTTAGTTCGTATTAAATCATCTTAATTCAACGTAATTCATTTTAATTCATATAATTACGAGTACATCTTAGTTCACCTTAATTGATTTTAGTTCATCTTAATTCATATTAGTTGATTTTAGTTCCTATTAACTCACTTAAATTCAACTTAATTCATCTTAGTTCATCTTAATCCATCTTAATTCACCTTATATCATCTTAATTCAACTTAATTCATTTTAATTCATCTTAATCCATCTTAATTGATTTTAATTCAGCTTAATTCATCTTAATTCATTTTAACTCATCTTAATGCATCTTAATTCACCTTAATTTATTTTAATTCATCTTAATTCATCGTAGTTCATCTTAATTCATCTTAATTCACCTTAATTCACCTTAGTTCATAGTAATTATCTTTAATTCACCTTAATTCATCTTAATTCATCTTAATTAATTTTAATTCCTCATAATTAAACTTAATTAAACTTAATTCTTCATAATTCATCTAATTCATATTAATTGCTTAATTTTACTTAATTCATCTTAATACACCTTAATTCATATTAGTCCACCTTAATTCAGCTTATTTTATTCTAATTCATCTTAATTCACCTTAGTTCTTCTTAATTCATCTTAATTCATCTTAATTCGTCTTAATTCATCTTAATTCATCTGAATTAAACTTAATTCATCTTGATTAGTCTTAAATCATCTTAATTTATCTTAATTCATTTTAATTCATATAAGTACGAGTAAACCTTAATTCTCATTAATTGATTTTAGTACACCTTAATTCACCTTAATTAACTTTAGTTGATTTTATCTATTAGTTCAACTTAATTCAACTTAATTCATCTCAATTCACATTAATTCATCTTAATTCGTCTTAACTCATCGTTAAACGTCTTAATTCATCTTATCTTAGTTTATTTTAATTCACCTTAATTCATCTGAATTCATCTAATTCACCTTAATTAACCTTAATTGACCTTCACTCATATTAATTCGTCTTATATCATCTTAATTCACCTTAATTCATTTTAATACATATAATTATTCATCTTAATTCACCTTAATTGATTTTGGTTCATCTTAATTCATATTAGTTAATTTTAGTTCCTACTAGTTCACCTTAATTCAACTTAATTCATCTTAATTCATCTTAATTCATCTTAATTCATCTTAATTCATCTTAATTCATCTTAATTCATCTTATCTTAGTTCATTTTAATTCACCTTAGTTCAACTTAATTCATCTTAATTCATCTGAATTCGTCTTAATTCATATTAATTCAACTTATTTCATCTTAAATTCATCATAGTTCATCTTAATTCATCTTATTTCATCTTAATTCGTATTAAACCATATTAATTCACCTAAACTAATTATAATTCATATAATTACGATTACATCTTAATTCACCTTAATTGATTTTAGTTCACCTTAATTCATCTAATTCACATTAGTTCTTTTAGTTCTATTAATTCACCTTAATTCAACTCAATCCATCTTTATTCACCTTAATTCAAATTAATCACCTTAATTGATCTTAATTCAACTTAATTCATCTTAATTCAGCTTAATTCATCTTAAATCATCTTAATTCATCTAAATTCATCTTAATTCACCTTAATTCGTCTTAATTGATCTTATTTCACCTTAATTCGTCTTATATCATCTTATTTCACCTTAATTCACCTTAATTCACCTTGATTCACCTTAATTCAGCTTAATTCATCTTAATTCATCTTAATTCATCTTAATTCAGCTTAATTCATCTTAATTCATCTTAATTCATCTTAATTCATCTCAATTCAGCTTAATTCATATTATTTCACCTTAATTCACCTAAGTTCATCTTTTCATATAATTACGAGTACATCTTAACTCTTAATTGATTTTAGTTCACCTTAATTCAGCTTAATTCCCTTTAGTTGACTTTAGTTCAATCATTCACCTTAATTCATCTTAATCCATCTTAATTCATCTTAGTTCATCTTAAGTTCATCTTAATACATCTTAATTAACCTTAATTTACTTTAGTTGACTTTAGTTCTATTAGTTAACCTTAATTCATCTTAATTTATCTTAATTCATCGTAATTCATCTTAATTCGTTTCGTTCACCTTAAATCACCTTAATTCATCCTAATTCATCTTAATTTATTTTAATTCATATTAATTCCCTTAGTTGACCTTACTTCCTATTAATTCATCTTAATTCATTAACTCTTCTTATTTCATGTTTGATCATGTTAATTCATCTTAATTACTTTTAGTTCATCTTAATTTCTTCTTAACACATCGTTATTCATTTAATTCATCTCAATCAACTTTTTCATCTTAATTCATCTTATTCACCATAATTCATCTTAATTAATCTTAAATCATCTTAATTAATCTTAATTCATGTTAATTCATCCTAATTCACCTTAATTCATCTTAGTACATCTTAATTCATCTTAATTCATCTTATTTAGTCTTATATCATCTTAATTCACCTTAATTCATATAATTACTACACCTTAATTCATCATAATTATTTTTACATCTTAATTCTCCTAATTCATTTTAGTCGATTTTAGTTCACTAATTCATTAATTCAACTTAATTCATCTTAATTCATCTGATCTAATTCATCTTATTCACCTTATTTCACTTAGTTCATCGTAATTATCCTTAATTATCTTAATTCATTTTAATACATCTTAATTCCTCTTAATTAAACGTAATGCACCTTAATTCATTTTAATTTCCTTAATTCATATTAATTCATCTTAGTTCATCTTATTTCATCTTAATTCATCTTAATTCACCTTAATTCATATTAATTCATCTTAATTCATCTTAATCATCTTAATTGATGTTAATTCGTCTTAAATCATATTAAATCACCTAAATTCATTTTAATTCATATAATTCAGTACATCTTAATTGATTTTAGTTCATCTTAATCATATTAATTCCATTTGTTGATTTTAGTTCTTAAATCGCCTTAATTCAACTTAATTCATCTTAATTAACATTAATTCAACTTAATTCATCTCAATTCACCTTAATTCTTCTTAATCCATCTTAATTCATCTTAGTTCATCTTAATTTATTTTAATTCATCTTAATTCAGCTTAGTTCCCTTAGTTCATCGTATTTATGTTTAATTCTCTTAATTAATGTTAATTCATCTTAGTTCACCTTAATTCACTTAATTAAACTTAATTCACCTTAATTAATCTTAAATCAACTTAATTCATCTTAATTCACCTTAATAGACCTTATTCATCTTAATTCATATTAATCATCTTAATTCATTTTAATTCACCTTATTTTATTTTAATTGATCTTACTTTATCTTTGTTCTAAATTCATCTTAATTCATGTTAATTTATCCTAATTCGCCTAAAGTCATCTTAATTCATCTTAATTCACCTTAATTCACCTTAATTCATCTTAATTCCTGTAAATCAAACTTAATTCACCTTAATCACCTTAATCCATCTTAAATCATCGTAATTCATCTTAATTCATTTTAATTCATCTTAAATCACTTAATTCATCTTAATTCATATTAATTCGTCTTAATTCATCTTAATTCATCTTATTCATCTTAATTCATCTTAATTCATCTTAATTCATCTTAATTCACCTTAATTCACCTTAATCACCTTAATCACCTTAATTCATCGTAATTCATCTTAATAAATTTTCGTTCATCTAATCATCTTAATTCATCCTAATTCATCTTAATTCATTTTAATCCGTCTTAATTCACCTTTCAGACCTTAATTCCTATTAATTCATCTTAGTTCATGATTAATCATTTAATTCAACTTAATTCATTTAGTTCATCCTTAATCCTTCTCAACCGATCTTTATTTTAATTCTTGTTAATTCACCTTAATTCACCTTAATTCACTTTAATCCATACAATTACGAGTCATTTTAATTCACCTTAATTGATTTTTACATCTTAATTCACCTTAATTCATTTTAGTTGATTTTAGTTCCTACTAATTCATTAATTCAACTTAATTCATCTTAATTCATCTTAATTCATTGATCTAATTCATCTTAATTCACCTTATTTCATCTTAATTCATCGTAAATATTCTTAATTTCCTTAATTCATTTTAATTCATCTTAATTCTCTCAATTAAACGTAATCACCTTAATTCATCTTAATTCACCTTAATTCACCTTAATTCAACTTAATTTATATTAATTCTTCATAATCATCTTAATTAATCTTAAATCATTTTAATTAATTTAAATAATCCTAATTAATTTCAATTCATCTTAATTCATCTTAATTCACCTTAAATCATCTTAGTTAATTATTAATCATGTTAATTCAACTTATTTACTTTTATTCGTCCTAATTCATCTTAATCATCTTTATTTATTTTAATTCTTTAATTCAACTTAATTCACCTTAATTAATTTTAATCCATATAATTACGAGTACATCTTATCTTATCTTGATTTTAGTTCATCTTAATTCACTTTAGTTGATTTTAATTCCTATTAATTAACCTTAATTCAACTTAATTCATCTCAATTCATCATAATTCATCTTAATTCATCTTAATTCTTCTTAATTCATATTAATTCATCTTAATTCATCTTAATGCATCTTACCTCACCTTAATTCATTTTAGTTCATCTTATTTCATCTTAGTTCATCTGAATTCGTCTAATTCATCTTAATTACTCTTAATTCAACTTAATTCATTTTAATTCATAATTAAACTTAAATAAACTTAATTCATCTTAATTCATTAATTCACCTTAATTCACCTTAATTCATCTTAATTCATCTTAATCACCTTAATCAACTTAATTCATCTAATTCATCTTAATTTATTTTAATTCATCTTAATTCTCATTAGTTGATCTTAATTCATTAATTCCCTTAATTCTTCTTATTTCATGTTTGATCATGTTAATTCATCTTAATTACTTTTATTTCATCTTAATTCTTCTTAACACATCTTATTCATTTAATTCATCTCAATCAACTTTTTCATCTTAATTCATCTTATTCACCTTAATTCATCTTAATTAATTTTAATCATCTTAATTAATCTTAATTCATGTTAATTCATCCTAAATCACCTTAATTCATCTTAGTTCATCTTAATTCATCTAATTAATCTTAATTCATCTTAATTCATCTTAATTACTTAATCATTTAATTCACCTTAATTCATTTAATTACTACACTTAATTCATCTTAATTCACCTAATTCATCTTAGATTTCATTCTTAATTCAAATTAATTCAACTTAATTCATCTTAATTCATCTTAATTCATCTTAATTCATCTTAATTCATCTTAATTCAGTAGTTGATCTAATTCATCTTAGTTCATCTTAATTTCGTCTTAAGTTCATCGTTAATTCATCTTAATTTACCTTAATTCATTTTAATTCATCTTAATTCTTCTTAATTAAACGTAATGCACCTTAATTCATCTTAATTCACCTTAATTCATCTTAATTAATCTTAATTCATCTTAATGATCTTAATTCATGTTAATTCGTCTTAAATCATATTTCTTCACCTAAATTCATTTTAATTCATATAATTACAGTACATCTTAATTGACCTTAATTGATTTTAGTTCATCTTAATTCATATTAATTCCTTTTGTTGACTTTAGTTCCTATAAAACACCTTAGTTCAACTTAATTTATCTCAATTAACCTTAATTCAAATTAATTCATCTTAATTCACCTTAATTCATCTAATTCACATTAGTTGATTTTATTCTATTAATTCACCTTAATTCAACTTAATTCAACTAATCATCTTAATTCATATTAACTCACCTTAATTAATCTTAATTCAACTTAATTCATCTTAATTCATCTTAATTCATCTTAGTTCATCTTAATTCATCTTAATTCATCTTAATTCATCTTAATTCATCTTAATTAATCTTAATTCATCTTAATTCACCTAATTCATCTTAATTAATCTTAATTCGTCTTAATTCATCTTAATTCACCTTAATTCAATTTAATTCGTCTTAATTGATCTTAATTCAACTTAATTCGTCTTATATCATCTTAATTCTACTTAATTCACCTTAATTCTCTTAATTCGTCATAATTAATTCAAATCATCTAATTCATCTTGGTTCACCTTAATTGACCTTATTTGATCTTATTCATCTTTATTCAGCTTAATTCATCTTAATTCATCTTAATGCATTTTAGTTCATCTTAATTCCTCTTAATTAAACTTAATTAACCTTAATTCACTTTAATTCACCTTAATAAACCTTAATTCATCTTAGTTCACCTTAATTCATTAATATCAATTCACCTAAACTAATCATAATTCATATAATTACGAGTACATCTTAATTCACCTTAATTGTTTGTAGTCACCTTAATTCATCTTAATTCACATTAGTTGATTTTCGTTCTAATAATTAACCTTAATTCATCTCAATCCATCTTCAATTCATCTTAATTCATATTAATCACCTTAATTCATCGTAATTCATTTTAATTCATCTTAATTCATCTTACTTCGTCTTAGTTCATCTTAATTCATCTTAATTCATCTTATTTCATCTTAATTCATCTTAATTCATCTTAATTCATGTTAATTCATCTTAATTCATTTAACTGATCTTAATTCATCATAGTTCGTCTTAATCTCCTTAATTCACCTTAATTCACCTTAATTCATCTTCATTTTCTTAATTCACCTTAATTCTACTTAATTCATAATTAATCTTAATCATCTAATTCATCTTGGTTCATCTTAATTGATCTTAATTCATCTTAATTCATCTTAATTCATCTTAATTCATCTTAATTCATCTTAATTCAGCTTAATTCATATTATTTCATCTTAATCACCTAAGATCATTTTTTCATATAATTCATACTTCTTAATTCCCTTGATTTATTTTAGTTCATCGCAATTCATCTTAAATCTCTTTAGTTGACTTTAGTTCTAATAATTTACCTTAATTTACCTTAATTCATCTTAATTCACCTTAAGTTCATCTTAATTCACCTTAATCACATCTTAGTTCATTTTAATTCACCTTAATTCATCTTAATTCATCTTAAATCATCTTAATTCATCTTAATTCATTTTAATTCATCTTAATCATCTAATTCACCTTAATTTATCTTAATTCACCTCAATTTATCAGTTCACCTTAATTCACCTTAGTTCATCTTAATTATCTTAATTCATCTTAATTCACCTTAATTCATTTTGATCCTCTTATTAAACTTAATTAAATTTAATTCATCTTAATTAACCTTAATTCATCTTAATTCACCTTAATTCATCTTAATTCATCTTTATCCATCTTAATTCTATTTTATTTTATTCACCTTAAATCTTCTTAGTTCTTAATTCATCTTAATTCATCTTAATTCGTCTAATTCATCTTAATTAACCTTAATTAACCTTAATTAATCTTAATTTACCTTAATTCATCTTAATTCATCTTAATTCTTCTCAATTTATTTTAATTCACCTCAATTCATCTTAATTGATCTAATTAACCTTAGTTCACCTTAATTCGTCTTAATTCATCTTAATTATTCTTAATTCACCTTAATTCATTTTAATTCATCTTGATTAATCTCAATTAAACTTAATTCAACTTAATTCATTTATTTCTCTTAATTCATCTTAGTTAATCTTAAAACATTTTAATTAATTTAAATAATCCTAATTAATTTTAATTCATTTAATCATTCTTAATTCATCTTAATTCACCTCAGTTGACCTTAATTCCTATTAATTCATCTTAATTCACCTTAAATCGTCTTAAATCATATTAATTCACCTAAATTCATTTTAATTCATATAATTCAGTACATCTTAATTCACCTTAATTGATTTTATTCATCTTAATTCATTTAATTCCTTTTAATTTTATCTCTATAAATCACCTTAATTCACTTAATTCATCTTAATTCACCTTAATTCTTCTTAATCATCTTAATTCATCTTAATTCATTAATTGTTCTTAATTCATCTTAATTCATCTTAATTCATCTTAATCACATCTTAATTCATCTTATCTTAATTCATTTTAGTTCACCTTAATTCATCTTAATTCATCTTAATTCACCTTTGTTCATCTTAATTCATTTTAATTCATCTTGATTAATCTTAATTCATCTTAATTCATCTTAATTCATCTTAATTCATATTAATACATCTAAATTCATCTTAATTCATCTTAATTCATCTTAATTCATCTTAATTCATCTTAATTCATCTTAATTCATCTTAATTCATCTTAATTCATCTCAATTCAGCGTAATTCATATTATATTCATCTTAATTCACCTTATTCATTTTTTCATATAATTACTAGTACATCTTAATTCTTAATTGATTTTGGTTTATCAATTCATCTTAATTCATCTTTAGTTGACTTTATTTTATAATTATTCAAATTAATTAATCTTAATTCATCCTAATTCATCTTAATTCATTTAATTCATCTTAATTCATTTAACCTTAATTCATTAATTCATCTTATTCATTTAATCATTTAATTCAACTTAATTCTTTTATTATCTTAATTCTTCTAACCGTCTTTTTTTTTTAATTCTTTTAATTTTCTTAACACCTTAATTTATTTTAATTCAATTAATTATCTTAATTCACCTTAATTATTTTTCATCTTAATTCACCTAATTATTTTATTCTCTTAATTCACTTAATTCAACTTAATTCATCTTAATTCACTTAAATATTTTAATTTACCTTAATTCATTTAATTCATTTTTTTCAATTAAAGATCTTAATTCACTTAATTATTAATTCACCAATTCAACTTAATTCATTTAATTCTTTTTAATTTCCTTAATAATCTTAAATCATTTTAATTAATTTAAATAATCTTAATTAATCTTAATTCATCTTAATTCATCTTAATTCACCTTAATTCATCTTATTCATTAATTCTTTAATCATATTAATTCACCTTAATTCATTTTAATTCATATAATTACTACATCTTCATTACCTTAATTGATTTTATTCATCTTAATTCATATTAATTCCTTTTTTGATTTTAATCTTAAATCACCTATTTTACTTAATTCACCACAATTAGTCTTAATTCACTTAATTCATCTTCAATTTACCTTAATTCTCTTAATTCATCTTAATTTTATTTAATTCATTTAATTATTCTTAATTCATCTTAACACTTAATTCATCATCATCTTATCTTAATTCATTTTATCACTTAATTCATCTTAATCCATCTTAATTCATCTTAGTTCATCTTAATTTTTTTAGTTCATCTTAATTCACCTTAATTCACTTAATTTCATCGTATTTATTAATTCACCTTAATCATATTAATTCATCTTAATTCACCTTAATTCATCTTAATTCTTAATTCACTTAATTATTTAATTCATATTAATTCATCTTAATTAGACCTTATTCATCTTAATTCGTCTTAATCATCTTAAACCATTTTAATTCACCTTATTTTAATTCATCTCAATTCATCTTAGTTCTAAATTCACCTTAATTCATCTTAATTCATCTAAGTTCTTAATTCATCTTAATTCATCTTAATTCATCTTAATTCATCTTAAACCATCTTAATTCTTAATTCATATAATTTCATCTTAATTCACTTAATTGATTTTGGTTCATCTTAATTCATCTTAATTCATTTTATTCATTTTAGTTCTCTTAATTCATCTTAATTCAACTTAATTTATAGTGATTCATCTTAATCATCTTAATTCATCTTAAATCACCTTAATTCATCTTAATTATCTAATTCATCTTAATTCACCTTAATTCGTCTTAGTTCACCTAATTATTCTTAATTTATCTTAATTCATTTTAATTCATCTTAATTCCTTTTATATAACCTTATTTCACCTTAATTGATTTTAATTCACCTTAATTCACCTTAATTCACCTCAATTCATCTTAATTCATCTTAATTCATCTTAATTCATCTTAATTAATCTTAATTCATCTTAATTCATCTTAATTCGTCTTAAATCACTTAACTCACCTAATTCATTTTAATTCATATAATTACGAGTACACCTTAATTGACCTTAATTGATTTTAGTTCAACTTAATTCATCTAATTAACCTTAATTCACCTCAATTCATCTTAATCCTTCTTAATTCATCAAAATTCATCTTAATTCATCTTAATTCATCTTAAATCATATTAACATATCTTAATTCATCTAATCTTAATTAATTTATTACCTTAATTCATCTTAATTAATATTAATTCGTCTTAAATTCATCTTAATTCATCTTAATTCGTCCTAATTCATCTTAATACATTTTAATTCATCTAATCACCTTAATTCACCTTAATTCATGTTAATTCATTTTAATTCACCTTAATTCATCTTTAATTCACTTTAATTCACCTTAATTCATCTTAATTAACCTTAATTTACCTTAAGTTCACTTTGATTCATCTTAATTAGACCTTAATTCATCTTAATTCAATTTACTCATTTTAATTCACTTTTTATTTTAATTCATATTAATTCATCTTAATTCACCTTAATCATCCTAATTCAACCTAATTCAACTTAATTCATCATAATTCATCTTAACATCTTAATTCGTCTTAATTCATATTAATTCATCTTAAATTCATTTTAATTCATATTATTAATCATCTTAATACTCTTAATTAACTTTAGTTCACTTAATTCATTTTAAATCATATTAATTCACCTTAATTCATCTTAATTCACCTTAGCAAATTTTAATTCATCTTAATTCAACATAAATCACCTTTATTCATTTTAATTTGTCTTAATTCAACTTAATAAATCTAATTCACTTAATTTATCTTAATTTATCTTAATTCAACATATTTCAATTAATCATCTTAATTAAACTTTATTCATTTTAATTCATCTTAATTCACCTTAAACTACCTTAATTCATATAATTAAACTTAATTCATCTTAATTATTCTTAATTCATCTTAATTCATTTTAATCATCTTAATTCATCTTAATTCATCGTAGTTCACCTTAATTCATCTTAATTCATCTTAATTCATCTAATTCAGCTTAATTCATATTAATTTCATCTTAATTCACCTAATTCATTTCTTTTCATATAATTCATACTTCTTAATTCCTTAATTGACTTTAGTTCATCAATTCATCTTAATTCTCTTTAGTAGTCTTTAGTTCCAATTCACCTTAATTCATCTTAATTCATCTTTAATTCACCTTAGTTCATCTTAATTCATCTTAATTAACCTTAATTCTTTGTTGACTTTAGTTCCTATTAGTTCAATTTAATTCATCTTAATTCATCTTAATTCATCTTAATTTATTTTAATTCAACTTAATTCATCTTAATTTATTTAAATTCACTTAATTCATCTAGTTCATCTTAATTCACCTTATATAATCGTAATTACCCTTAATTCATCTTAATTCACCTTAATTTATTTTTAATTCCTTTTTATTAAACTTAATTAACTTTAATTCATCTTAATTCACCTTAATTTATCATAATTAATTTTCATCTTAATTCATCTTAGTTAATCTTAATTACCTTAATTCATCTTAATCATCTTTATCCATCTTAATTCATATTTTATTTTCATCTTAATTCTTCTTAGTTCTTAGTTCATCTTAATTCGTTAAATTCATCTTAGTTCATCTTAATTAATCTTAATTAACTTAATTCATCTTAATTCCTTAATTAATCTTAATTCATCTTAATTATCAATTAACCTTAATTCATCTTAATTCATAAAATAATCTTAATTCATCTTAATTCACCTTAGTTCACCTTAATTCATCTTAATTCATTTTAATTCTCATAATTAACTTAATTAACATTAATTCACTTAATTCTTAATTCAACTTAATTCACCTTAGTAGACCTTAATTCATTAATTCATTTAATTCATCTTAGTTCACGATTAACATTTAATTCAACTTAATTACCTTTAGTTCATCTAATTCTTCTTAATATCTTATTTATTTTAATTCATTTTAATTCATCTTAATTCACCTTAATTCATTTTAATTCATTAATTCATCATCTTAATTCATTAATTGATTTTTCATCTTAATTCACCTAATTCATTTTTAGTTTATTTTAGTTCAAACTAATTTACATTAATTCAACTAATTCATCTTAATTCATCTTAATTCATAGTTGATTTAATTCATCTTAGTTCACCTTAATTTCGTCTTAATTCATCGTAATTATTCTTAATTCCTTAATTCATTTAATTCCTTTCAGTTAAACTTAATTCACTTAATTCAACTTAATTCATTAATTCTTCTTAATCCATCTTAATTAATCTTAAATCATTTTAATTAATTTAAATAATCTAATTAACTTTAATTCATCTTAATTCATCTTAGTTGACCTTAATTCATTAATTCACTTAATTCAGCTTAATTCATCTTAATTCATCTTATTCATCTTAATTAATGTTAATTCATCTTAATTCATCTTAATTCATTTTAATTCATCTTAATTCATGTTAATTCGTCTTAAATCACTTAATTTACCTAATTCATTTTAATTCATATAGTTACGACTACATCTTAATTGACCTTAACTATTTTAGTTCATCTTAATTCATATTAATTCTTTGTTGATTTTAGTCTTAAATCACATTAATTCAACTTAATTCATCTCAATTAATCTTAATTCAACTTAATTCATCTAATTCATCTTAATTCATCGTAATTCATCTTAATTCATCTTAGTTCATCTTAATTCATTTAATTCATGTTAATCCATCTTAGTTCATCTTAATTATTTTAATTTTCTTAATTCACCTTAATTCTTAGTTCACTTATTTATGTTTAATTCACCTTAATTCATCTTAATTCATCTTAGTGCATCTTAATTTATCTTAATTCATCTTAGTTCTAAATTCATCTTAATTCATCTAATCATCCTAGTTCACCTTAGTTCATCTTAATTCATCTTAATTCACCTTAATTCATCTTAATTCATCTTAATTCATCTTATTGGTCTTAGACCATCTTAATTCACCTTAATTCATATAATTACTACATCTTAATTCACCTTAATTGATTTGGTTCATCTTAATTCACCTTAATTCACTTTAGTTGATTTTAGTTCCTATATCACTTAATTCAACTTAATCATCTAATTCATCTTAATTCCATCTTAATTCATCTTATTTATCGTAGTTCATCTAATTCACCTCAATTCGCCTTAGTTCACCGTAATTATTCTTAATTCATTTTAATTCATCTTAATTCCTTTTATTTGAACTTAATTCACCTTAATTCATTTTAATTCACCTTAATTCACTCAATTCATCTTAATTCATCTTAATTCATCTTAATTAATCTTAATTCATCTTAATTCATCTTAGTTCAACTTAATTCACTTAATTCGTCTTAAATCATATTAACTCACCTAATTCATTTTAATTCATATAATTATCATCTTAATTCCTTAATTGATTTTAGTTCAACTTAATTCATCTCAATTAACCTTAATTCAACTTAATTCATCTCAATTCATCTTAATTCTTCTTAATCCATCATAATTCATATTAATTCATCTAATTCATCTTAATTCATCTTATCATATCTTAATTCATCTAATCTTAATTAATTTTAGTTTACCTTAATTCATCTTAATTAATCTTAATTCATCTTAAATCATCTTAATTCATCTTAATTCTTTAATTCATCTTAATCATTTTAATTCATCTAATCCATCTTAATTCACCTTAATTCATGTTAATTCATTTTAATTCACCTTAATTCACTTTAATTCACTTTAATTCTTCTTAATTAAACTTAATGTAGCTTAATTCACCTTAATTCTTCTTAATTAACCTTAATTTACCTTAGTTCACTTTAATTCATCTTAATAGACCTTAATTCATCTTAATCCAACTTACTCCATTTTTAATTCACATTTTTTATTTTAATTCATATTAATTCATCTTAATTCAGCTTAATTCATCTAACTCAACCTACTTCAACTTAATTTATCATAATTCATCTTAACACATCTTAATTCATCATATTAATTCACTTAAATTCATTTTAATTCATATAATTACTACATCTTTCTCATTAATTTATTTTAGTTTTCCCTAATTCATTTTAAATCAAATTAATCCATCTTAATTCATTGTAATACACCTTAGCTAATTTTAATTCATCTTAATTCATAATAAATCACCTTTAATTCATTTTAATTTGTCTTAATTCAACTTAATAAATCTAATTCACCTTAATTTATCTTAGTTCATCTTAATTCAACATATTTCAATTTAATTCATCTTAATTAAACTTTATTCTTTTAATCATCTTAATTCACCTTAATTACCTTAATTCACTTTAGTTCATATAATTAATCTTAATTCATCTTAATTCATCTTAATTCATTTTAACTCATCTTAATTCATCTTAATTCATCTTAATTCATCTTAATTCATATTAATTCATCTTAATTCATCTTAATTCGGCTTAATTCACCTTAGTTTACCTTAGTCATCTTAATTCAATTTAATTAATCTTAATTCATCTTAATTCACCTTAAATTACCTAAGCTCATATTAATTCATTATAATTAATATTAATTCATCTTAATTCTACTTAATTCATCTTATTTCATCTTAATTCATCTTAATTCATCTTAATTCCACCTTAATCATCTTAATTAATTTTAATTCATCTTAATTCATCTTAATTCCGCTTAATTCACCTTAGTTCATCTTAATTCAACTTAATTCATGTTAATTCTTCTTAATCATCTTAATTAATCTTAATTAATATTAATTAATCCTAATTAATCTTAATTCATCTTAATTAACCTTAATTTATAATAACTCACCTTTGTTCACCTTTATTCATCTTAATTCATCTTAGTTCACTTTCATTCATCTTAATTCTTAGTTGACCTTAATTCTATTAATTCATCTTAAATCACTTTAATTCGTCTTAGTTCATGTTAGTCATATTAATTCATCTTAATTACTTTTAATTCATCTTAATTATTCTAATCCATCTTTATTCATTTTAATTCATCTAATTCATCTTAATTTATCTTAATTCATAGTCATAATGCAACATCCTTTCTGCCATTTTCAAATGTATTAATATGTTCGATTAAACTAGAGACTGCTTTAGTTCGAACCAGGTCTGAAGACGAACTGTCTTTCAGTGAGTGTTTGATTTTTTACAAATAGTCACTAATCATTTTTGTTAAGATTTTAATCACTTTAGTTAGGTCAAATGATTGATATTCGATTATTATCAACTAGCGTTTCGCTGCCGTTTTATGGACAGGACATCTGTACTGATTTTAAAGTAAGATGAAAATTCTTCTTAATCCATTTTAATTAATCTTAATTCATTTTAATTAATATTAATTAATCTAATTAATCTTAATTCATCTTAATTCATCTTAATTAACCTTAATTTATAATAACTCACCTTTGTTCACCTTTATTCATCCTAATTCATCTTAGTTCACTTTCATTCATCTTAATTCTTAGTTGACCTTAATTCCTATTAATTCATCTTAAATCACTTTAATTCGTCTTAGTTCATGTTAGTCATATTAATTCATCTTAATTACTTTTAATTCATCTTAATTATTCCTAATCCATCTTTATTCATTTTAATTCATCTAATTCATCTTAATAAATCTTAATTCAACTATTTCATCTTAATTCATCTTAAATAATCTTAATTCCTCCAAATACATTTTAATTCATCTTAATTCAACTTAATTCATGTTAATTCTTTTTAATCCAATAGCAATGCTTTTATTTTATTACCAATGTGGTTATACGAGGCTCGATTTAACGAGTTTCTAGTTTATATGCTTAACTTTAATATCGGACGGAACTGGCGTTATATTGTCGTATTTAAAATATCTCTTGCAATTCTCCCTCGTGTCAATATTTGCAATCACGTTCACTTCTTTTTGTAATGTAATTCTAATTGAACAAAATGTATTGCCCCATAAAACGTTTTCGTAACTAAGCGATGAGTGAATGAAGGAAAAATAACACGATAGAAGGATTGACTTATTTAGTGACTTGCGAAGTTTGATAATAAGAAAAACGTTGGAGGCTAATGAACTACTGAGTTTGTCTATATAGGCATTCCAATTTAATTCATTGTCGATTACATTACCTAGTAACTTTACACTTGTCCTGTTTGCTATACTATTGTATTGATATGACCCAATACCGAACCTTGAGGTATACCAATTGAGACAGCTTCGATGCTAGATGACTTGCTGTTGAATGATACACATTGCATTCGATTAGTTAGGTACGAACGAGAAAAGTCTAATGGTTTACCTCTTACACCATAATAATGTAACTTCTCCAGGAAAGAGGATAGCAACACGCAATCGATGGCTAGAGATCAGTCATAAAGGAGTGCAACACCCTTTCTGCCATTTTCAAATGTATTAACATGTTCGATTAAACTAGAGACAGCGTTGTGTAGTTGGCGAACCAGCTCTGAAGACGAACTGTCTTTCAGTGAGTGTTTGATTTTTGTACAAATAGTCCACTAATCGGTTTTTTGTTAAGATTTTAATCACTTTAGTTAGGACAGGAATAACTGATATTATCGACTAGCGTTTCGCTGCCCGTTTTATGGACAGGACATCTGTACTGATTTTAAAGCAAGATAGGAGACTTGCTTCGAAAAAAAAATCATTAATCAATTCTGTAAAATATATACCACTAGTATCAATACAGTTTAATAAAGTTTTGCTATTTAATTCATAAAAATCGCAGCTCCTAGATTTAGACAGTTTCTGTACAATGCTGTAAACTTTATGTGTGGCCGGTGCGTGCAAAAAGAATTGATTGGAGAAGTCATATAAGTTAAATAATCGTTAACCTTCGTGTTAGAACTTTGAAAGTCATCTACAATTGAACTAACTCACAGAAATGAATTGTAAGCTTAAATCATTGGATGATAATGCAAATTCGTTATGTATATTTCGATTTCTCTCGTAGTTAACCAATCTCCATCCACCTCTTATTTTGTTATCAGAGGCAGAAATAAAATTATTGTAAGCCATTTTTTGAGTTTAATGGGTTTTTAGTGTTCATCTGGGATGGCAGTATCCAAATTAGTCCTCCAATGACACCGAAAGCACTGTCAAACCCTAACTTAACCCGTAACGGCGCTTGGTAATTCCGTTATGAAATACCCTGAGCAGGTACCGTTGGTGGCGGCATCTTCTTCTGCCTTGGACTATTTAATACCTTTCTTATTCTTGCGCAGTAGGAGCTTCTGGGTGGTGGCTATTGCAGTTAACAAAAGTATCCCTTTTGACGAGGAGATCTGGAATTAGTGCGTGAGATAACAAATTTATTTTAGTACATAAATCGAAGAAATTTTAATACAAAAGTTGTAGGGAAGTATCAAATGCACATTTCACAATTATTTTTACTTATACAGGGTGGCTCACAAAATCGTGACAACGCAAACTTGCATTTTCTTAAATGCTACACCCTGTATATTTTCACATTTTTGGATTACATCGTTAATTTTAAGGTGACCCTGCATAACATTCTCTCAGCGGTTTTGGAAATAATGGAAATAGGTTGTTCAAACACGACCAGGTTCAAGGCACCAGGTACCTCCATGTGTTACTGTTTTAATATTTTCCTTACATGATTATTTTTACATGTTATTTTTAATTAATAACGTATCACGGATGTCATTTTGTCAACAACTAGTTTGTTTGACAATCCAGTTGTTTTCAGTTTCAGTACTAGGTATTGTCTTTTTAACGAAAAATGGATTATCTACGAGAAAACCCGATAAATATTTTGTTTGTTTTGAGGTGCCAAAATATTGTTTTTAGCTAAAATAATTTATAAGGCAAGGTATCCAAATAAAGGAAGGTATCCGAGGCAAGAATTATTTGGTAGTCTCTTGGCACCTTTTGATCGAACTAGAAACGTTACATGTGAAAAACACGAAAGAACAAAAGCCGTAATAAATGAAGAAAATGACTTCCGTGCCATGTCAGCACAAGTTGAAAATCATAATATTATCAGACATGAATTAAGTAACAACTAGGAAATCCATCGAACATCTGTTCAAACGATTATCAAGAAACAGAAGTTTTATCCTTACTACATCCAACTTCACAAACAACCCTTTATGAAGATTATGGTGGAAGAAGAATATTTTGAAAATGGATACATCAGCCTCTTAAGCATATTCTACGTCCTGAAAGATTAATGGTTTCTGATGAGGTTACCGTTCACAAAACTGGACTGTAAACGAAGTATAAGTGGTCTCTTAACGTATGGGTAGGAATTTTGGACGAACATCTGACTGGCCCATACTTCTTTTAAGATCATTTAAATGGAGATATTTACTATAATTTTATGAACAACGAACTATTTGAATTTTTGCGTAACGTTCCATCATACATTGCCCAGGAAATGTGGTTCCATCGAGACGGAGCTTCTCGCTTTGCCAGAAAGGACTTGTTAAATCAACATTTTACTAGAAGGTGGATAAGACTGGGGCACGGTTAACTGGTCTACTCGATCGCCAGACTTTAAACTCTCGATTTTATTTCTATTTATTACGCAGCGTGTCTATTGCACACGAACAGGTAATGCTACGAAAAGTTAAATAATCTTTTAGGAAACGCGTTGAAAACTACTAATTTAAAAAATTTGGGGACACATTTGAAACACTATAATGTTGAACTAGGGATTATAACTTTTGCAGAGGGTTTTCGGATATCTCTTATTATTATATAAAGAATGATCAAACTCTGCAGCAACAATAACGAAAAAACACAATAATAACATAGAGAATTGGAAAATATTCATAATTACTGAAAATACTAAAAATGTAAGCCCAGCGAATGGTATCAATGGAAAACTATTGCCGAGAGCTATCCAATAAGTGCACCATAAGTGTACTGGATTTGCATTTAAAGCGTAGTTACCAATAACTACACAAACTATTAAACAATTCAAACAGTTTAACAGGTGTATTTCCCTGTTATTCCCAATGTTAACTAGTGTAATTAATTAATTATGGGAAAGGTTTGAGAGCTTTGATTGGTTGATAGGACAATTGAACACCTGATCGCTGCTATGTCGTAGGTGGCTAGTTGCTATTATGAGCACAAAGGAACCATAATCAACTGTTTGAAACAGTTTTAATCAAAATACGTTAACTTGCAAAACTAAATTACCTGAATACGTCCCTGAACTATAAAGAAGCACTTGCAACTGTACATACGACGTGAAATTGTGTAATGCAATTTACGTTGTTTACCAACGATATCTTAACGTATTTTGATTGCGATAATTACCCTTAGTTGTAATTATGCTAATTGCAAAAAACCAATTAAGTACAGCATAAGTTACTTTAAAATTCCATTTATTTTAGACAATATTAACGTCATAAGGAGTAAAATCATTGGAAGTTAAATACAATATAACTGTGAATTCAAACCTTATGTTACTCAGTTCGTTAATCTTAACTGTTTTAAGTTAAAATCATAATTTCGCACAGACTCGCACTACGTTTTTAATTTAAGTAGATAAATACTAATTTTTACCTTCCAATGTAAATATACATACAGGATGACCCGATGTTCCGAAAAAGCTTCATAATTTGCGTATTATTAAAGATATTGACTTTTTCTTTTTTTTAGATTACAGCTGCATTTCTGCTACACATTTAAAAATACTATCAATATTAAATAAACATTAAAGCTATGTTTTTTTTAATGGAATCTACCTAGTTTGATTTTATTTTTGGATTCTATGCTAAATTACGAATGACATTTGTAGAGGTCGCTTTTACTTATCTGACATGAATTTTGATTTGTGGCGCTTTCTTGTCAGAATTTCAAAATGCAGGTGCCTGTTCAAAATTTCGTACCTTCCTAATTCTTGCAGATAAGTCAAAGTAATTAACTCCGTTTGATTCTTGAATGTTTGCCGCATCTTTCATGTGTTTACACAAAAACCTGCTCAGCGCATATGCCTACTGCGATTTTTTTTTAAATGGCACCCCGTATTTATTATTGTACTAGCTAACATCGAGCACTACAAATCTAGGATCATTAGAGATGCAATTGAAATATAAAAACACGTTGATACGCTGAACACCAGAGGTGATGGGTTACGATTACCAGCAACGTGGAAACTATCTCTAATCAATTAACACAGCCAAATACGACGCCATACAAAGCAGAAAAGAAAGAAAACAATAATATGGTATGATTGGGGTCACAGAAGATGTTCTGTTAGCTTACATGAATCAACTGTCTGTTAGATTGAGACCTAATTTATCATGGGCAGAATGGTCTGTGCTCAAAAGTTGCTTAGAAATCAAGGAAAATGTTCCAGTTCGCAGGTTTTCTTTTTTTTTTAATAATGAAAAAATGTGACGTTAGTTGACGTTTGTAGGTTTCAAAAGGTAGGTTTCTCAAACGACAGAATTAGCGTTTTGCTAAAAAAAAGCCAAGGTTTTAACTAAAGAAGGGCTTGAACGATTTCTGTTGGAAGCTCCTGGTGACCATTGGTTGCTTGCACAAAATTATAACAGTATTCGGTATGTTTGGGTGTTGTCAATGCGACGAGCTCCTCCGCCTGACTATGAACGACGTAGGAGATATGAGCAAATACGTCAAACAAGAAATTTAACAAGAAGATTTACCATAACCGATGATGGCTGCAGCTTCGCGCCCTGCATCTTGTACAGAAAATACGTTATTCTCCGACCTCCTAGAACAGAAAACCTATGAGTTCTTTGGAATTGGAAAATGCATTTCCATTAATGTCATTCTTTTCGGCGAACGAAGGCAACTATAGTTGTGGATGCGGCTGGAGGTCTCCTTACACTAAAGCGAGTAGGAGGATGGAAATCCAGCGAAATTGCTACGAGCTACGTTCATGATTCAATATATGAGAAAATCGAAATGTCTAGAAAATTATTTCCCAGCAGTAAGTCTACAAAGCTACGCCGTTCTCAGTTCCAGTCTGCACTGCCCTCAGCATCAACAGGTGATTCAAGTTCAACTATTACATAGCACAAAGTGTGTATTACGAGAAATAACAATTGTTCGATAATTTTTAACATGTATATAGAACACAATTTTCGAATGTAAATAATACTACTAATTTGCAAAAGTAACGATTAACTTGTAAAGATTTTACAAGTTAGTAACTTGTTAAAATAAACTTTCTTGACTAATACTGTGTTTTGTTAAATCGATGATTACAAATGAGTAACAAATAAAATGTGTAACGGTAACGTGACGGCAATAGTTAACGTTACCGAATTGCCACTAGTCTTTTGCTACGTCGTGCTGAAGAATTCGGATAAAAATATGGTTGTGCACAGGTAAGTGAATGAGTTTAGGATATATTGATATTGCATTAACGTGCTGGAAGGAATATGTACCTATATTTTGCTTCTCATTACATTTCGCAATAATGGAAAATTTAATGCATCTTCAAGGGTAAATGCGTTAGAGTTTGCTAAATTGTGCGGAAAGAGAAATCACCCACATGAGAAATTTTCATGAAAAGTTGAGTCCGGTTCTGAATAATGCGTAGAGTGAATATGATTATGAATAATGGTTTTTTCTGAAAAGTTGTGAGAATGTTTTTTTTATTTCTGTTGCGTTGGGTCCGTTTCGGGAAATGCACTCGGCACATAAATGCAATGGATACTCGTTTGTGATAGGTTGATTGTGGTGTTGGTGCGAAAACATTGTGACATGTTGACAATATGGTGAACCAATGGTATTTAAGCGAGAGCATAGTAAGGGAAGTCGCTCGGCTAAAGACTTCCAAAAGGGTATACACTCGTGAAGTTTTTAAGAGACTTTAAAACAGTAAGTGCTGGTTTTTGTTTCTAAACACTTAGCGTCGCAATACATATAAATTGCCTGCAATAACCCATATTGGAGATAATCGTAAACATTTACAAGTAAAAGGATTAATTGTCAATTGAAAGGAAATAGTAGTTTCTCTTTCAATAAATTTGAAAAGTGCACAGGCAGATTTAAAAATAAAACAGCAAATAGTTAGTTGACAGTGTCCAGTAGTGAAGCGCGTGATTTAAAAAAAATCTAAAGTAACACTTTAAGTAACATTAAAAGTGTGTCGATTAAGCTACATAGTAGTAGTGATTATCGACAATAATGGGAGTACATGTGTAATCGGTAATAATACGAAATCGATTGTATAATGAAATTTCAATAGTAAGTGTAAGTAAACATTTCTTGTGAAAAGCATTCACTTTGAAGGGCAAACAATAAACTAGATGGCCCAGGTGTTGTATGCGTGTTACCCGCGAGTGAAGAACAATTATGTTGGCGTGTGGTATAACAGCCAAACTACTTAGTTATCCCGGCTGTTTCTGTTTTCTGCTTGTGACAAGTGTGGGTGCATATTAAAGGATTACTTAAAGCAAACCACCTCCATATGGATATCACGTGTATCGTACGAAGGATTATCTAATGTAACTGTAAGAAATAATTTTGTTTTTTTAAAGGATAGAAGATTATTTTTTAAGTCACTACTGTTTTAGTTAAATTCTATACGAGTAATAAGGATAATTAAACTCTATCTGCTTTAATATGTTTAGAATATAAGGTTTAGGGATCTTAATTTTCAATTTTTGTAGCGGTTCTCAATGTTTGTATACATACCGCAAATTGGTCAATATATATATATATATATAGTTAGTTTTTTCAGTAATAAAAGTAACGGCCCCAACTCTGAGTACAACAAAAATGGAGCTGGTACTGGTATATGGTGATCATTATCGCAGTACTAGAGAAGCAACTGAAATATTCAATGAAAGACATCCTGACAAAAACGTATGCTTTACTGCAGTTGCTAAATGCTAAAAAAGTTTAAAGCTACTTCAGTTGAAAGCCGATACAATAAAGCTTTCACGCTTGTCACGTAACTGCAAAGGAATAAAATGTTTTCAATGTTGTATTGAACGTTACCGATAAACCAAGAGTTTCAACCAAATTATATCGGACAACATAGAAGTTACTCAAACCTCCATGAGGCGAATTTTAAGGAATAATTGTTTGCATCCAATTGTTTAAACCAGAATTTGTGCAAGTACTCCGAGACAGATTATAATGCCCGATTTGATTTGTGTGCATGGTACCAAGGAATGCTAGAAGAAGATCGATTTGTCTACAAATGTGCTCTTTTCCGACGAAGGTACTTTCAGTTCGAATGGTACCGTTCGTTCACAGAATTGAAGGTGGTGGGCAGATCACATCCAAACTTTGTTATTAAGCTAAGGACCAATTTATTTTTAGAGTAAATGTATGGTGTGGTATTCTAAATAAGAGACTGGTAGTTCCCTTCTTCTTTAGACAAAATTTAAACAATGAACGTTACTTAACCTTTTTAATAGCTGAGATACCTACCTGCATTTGTCGACAACCTACGTTTACGACATTCCATCAGTATATTCTTCCTACAGGATGGTGCTTCAATTCATTCTACACGTGCAGTGCATCAGCGGCTGCACTACAAATTTGATGAACGGTGGACTGGTTGATATTTAAATAACCCTTGACCTGCTAGGTCTCCCGACCTTACCCCTTTTGTGATTTTTTTATGGGACTATTTAAAAAATAATGTGTATAAACATTATAGTGTAGAGCAGTTAGAAATATGTTTATAAGAAATTGCGCAGCTGAAGTCAATGGAGCTATGTTAAAAACGCTGCAAAGAAATGTTTTCCAGAACAGTTAAATGTATGGAGCGTGATGGTGCGAAATTGAATTTTGAAAGTGTTTTCTTTAACTATTCGTTCATTTAATATCTTTCTGATGTCCAAAATTGTGGGACAAAAGAACATGAGTCCAGTTACCGACACGACTAAGCGCTAACTTTAAATTTATCTTCCTTAAGTGTTTATTTTACAAGAAATTCGACTATCAAATAAAGTTATTTTTAAAATAAAATCATCGTTGTTAATTTCTCTTTTAATGGTATTAGGGTAAAATAGAAATTTTTTTTACTTGATAAAAATTGAAAAATGGGGTTATCGGTGGATTCTAGACATTTTGTTAGTAAAATTTTTCGATATCTTGTCAAATTAACCCATTTTTCTACAATAATAATTTTTTTTACAATTCTCGCTAAACCGATGATAGCATGACATGTGTTAAAATAGATTTTTTGGGGTCAACACAACACAAACGATCCCCAAAGAAAGCTTTGGTGGACGCTGTATTTGTATATGTATATATATATATATATATATATATATATATATATATATATATATATATATATATATATATATATATATATAAATATGGCTGTCGCTACCTTAATGCACGTCTTTAATTTGCGTTATTATTTTTAAATATATTTACATTCTTTTCTTCTTTCAATAATTAAATATTGAGAATCCTGTATCAACTCTCAACGTCCCGAGGAGGCTT